>CM076847.1:131466233-131744371 GCA_039519185.1 Astragalus membranaceus | reverse complement strand
GGCGGACCCGCTCCTACGTATCCTCACTGTGATGAGGAATCAAAGCGTACGTAGTTCTACCGTGTCTTTTTTGAAATAATGCTTATGTATGAATTCCTCGTCTTGGATGAACTTGACGAAGATTTTTTGCATGATTATAAATGAAATGCTTATGCTATGCAGATGATAATTGTTTTTTGTTTTATCTTTATGTAATGAAAGGGAATGCAAGATGAATGATTCTTTTCAAAATGGGAACTTTATTTAATGCAAATGACGCAATGATGTAATGATGCAATGATGCAGGATGCAAGATACTTCTTTTTGTTTTTTTTGAAAAATGCGGGCTATACGTGGTTTCATATGGCCCTAGTAAGAGAAAGGCTACAACGGCAGCTCGTTCTCTCTTTTTTTTGAAAAGAGTGGGCCATATGTCACTTCGTACGGACCGGCAGAAGAAAGGCTACAACGACAGCTCTTTCTCTACTTTTTATTTGAAAAACCTCCTGCTCTTTTTTGAAAACATGTCTATATTACGATGCAACACACAATTTGGTATGCCCCTTGTGTCCTACGAAGGTGGGGACCTAGGTTCTAGGACAACTCAAATGTTCCTCCCATGTGGGTTCTAGTCACTTCCTCACCAGGTTACCAAAGCTAATTCTCTTTCACAGTAGCACCCACAACGATGGAACGCCATCTGGTGTGAGGCATCATGAAAGAGCATACTCTGGCTGAAACTTTCGTGAGAGTCGGAAGGACAACAGTCCAATTGCCAGTCACTACTCGTTTCCACTCCCCTAAGTCTTGTCAGACCTTGGGTTTTAGGCCTCTCTCAAAGCACATAATCATAAGGGTGTGAGTGTGTGTGGTAAGGGCGTACCACTTAAAACTACCCGACACATATTACCCCACCTGCAAGTGAGACGCCAGAACAGTCCAGAAAAAGCAAGGTAACAACATGTCGTCTACACTAGGGTTCAATATCAAATAAGCTAGCCTGGGGTTTCAACAACAATCAGGTACATTGCTTATCTCAAGAAAGGGAGCCAAGAAGGGGGGATCCGGATAGAATTGGGGAGAAATGCATGAGCATAAGCAATAAAAGAAAAGGAGATAGGGAACAAACATAGAAGAAGACAAATGCGTATGCCTACAATTAATGATAAGAAAGAAAGGAAAAAGAATGAAGGCAAACAAGTATCAGTCAAATCAACAATACATTAAACCACACATCTTAATTAGTTAGGCTTGACCCACTTAAAAAAGAAAAGTCCCCAGTGGAGTCGCCAGCTGTTGCACCCCAAAAAATCCGGTTCGGACTTCTCATTGTACAACGTGGAAAAGGTATGGAGCCGCCACCAATATTTTAATTTTAAGACCAAAACATTGAAAAAAGGTCTTTTAGACAAGGCGGATGGTCTTTCGAAAACTAGAGATATGGGTTCGGGGGTCGGTTAGGCATGGGGAAGGTATTAGCACCCCGTACCTCCTTTCTACCGAAAGGGAACCTTTAATTAAATGTGTGGTTTGAAGTGTTGATTTGAAAATGCTTTTATTTTGCCTCTTTATTGAAAAGGGAGTGAGAAGACTTAATGAAAATTTTTATTTTGGACGCTTGACGAGAGTTGGCCTCTCGCTCCTACGTATCTCCTGGTGCGATGGAGAATTCAAAGCTACGTAGTTCTTGGTTGTCCTAAAAAGGTTTTTGTTTTTTAGTCTGTTTAGATGAGTTTTCGCAGTAGGAGTGAGGATTCGCGATGACCAAACAACAACGGTTTAGAGTGGCCGCGCTACTAACTCTTTTGAAAATGAAATTATCATTAACAACCAAACGGCAACGACGCGAGTGATCATTAACAATAATCGGTTTTGCTTTTGATTCGAGTGTTCGCGACGACCAAACAACAACGGTTTAGAGTGGCCGCGCTACTAACTCTTTTGAAAATGAAATTATCATTAACAACCAAACGGCAACGGCGCGAGTGATCATTAATGATAATCGGTTTTTATTTTAGATGATCAAAAAAGGCTTTCGCAATCGAATTAATTTTGGTTTGTTGTGCTTGACGAGGACGTGACTCGCTCCTACGTATCCCAAATGGGAATCAAAGCGACGTAGTTCTAGAGCCTTGAAAATGAAAGTCTTTTGTTTTGATTTTGAAAAGTGAAGGGGGTTCATAATGATCAAACTAACAAAGGTTATGGGTGATCATTACTAAAACCCCTTTAAGTGCATGTAAAAATCTCTTTTGAAAAATGAAAGCCTTCATGATGACCAAACTAACAAAGGTTATGGGTGGTCATCATTAACACTTGCTATGACTTTTGATGCTTAAGAAAATATTTTTGGAAATTGAAAGCATTCATGATAATCAAACTAACAAAGGTTATGGGTGATTATCACTAGTAGCTCATGCATATGAAAACATCTTTTTGAAACTTAGGCTCTTAGGACAATCAAACTAACAAAGGTTATGGGTGATTGTCGCTAGTCACCATTTTCATGCTAGGCCCTTTAGAAAAGAAAGTAATGAATGCAAATCGAATCCTTAGGCAAACAACAATCTCGTTTGAATTCTTGAGCAAATATTAGCCTAGACTACACATATTAGACCACAACACATAAATAGGCAAAGAAGGAACTTGAATTGGGCATTGAGCAAAAATACAAGAATAGGCAAGATTGAACCTAAATGCATATCTAGTGGAAGATGCTAGGCGAGAACCATACTCAAATATTTCTACAAAACGCAAGGGAATCTAAATGCACGTCTAGTGGAAGATGCAATGTATGGAGTTGACCTATCTAAGTGTTGATGATATTTTTATATGAGAGTGGACAATGAAATTGTTAGCTTAAAGGAAAATAGTCGCCTCCATCATGATCATAGGCAAGCATAAGCAAGAAAATTATTTAGCAACCAAAGTATCAAAGAATGTTGAATCACTTTGGCCAATCCTCACACTTAAGATTAAGTGCACAAGTGTGAATCACCTTGCCAATCATCAACAAAAACAAGTTTATTAAAGAAAACCCAAACCCTAATTTTTATGTTAAAACCTAGGAGCATACATACCCTAAGTCAACTATTATTCATCCCCAAATCATGAAATAAACAAAAGCATTCAAGAACCCTAAACCTAGGCCCATGGCCGAATGTCATCATGCTTGAAATGGGTTTCTTATTTTTGTGAAAGTTATGCAAACATGAGTGAATATGCAAGGAAATGTGAGAAAACACAACAACAACTAGCAAATCACACTTTTATGAGAGTATGCGAAATACAACATGCCATAAAACAACATTTTATTTCATGAAAGGCAAGGATTAAGATCAACACAAATCAACATTTATTAAAGGGTGAGAAGCATCATAAGCACCCAAGCCTCCCTAAGTGCTTGTCAAAGTGCTTATGACACTTCTCACCAACAACAATCAACAATATGAGAATATGAAGATGATAGGATGAATGCTTTTTATATTTTTTGAGGAAATACTCAAAGATGATGCAAGGTTTTAAGGATTACCTTAGCTTTGAGCTAGAAAGTGAGATGAGAAGATGAAGCTAGGCACAAATCAACAAAACTCCAATATCCTTCAAAGAAGTGCCTACTTGATGATGATGCTTGAACTTTGAATGAGAAATGGAGGGAGTATGTGAAAGAGGGATGCAAATGAGGTGAGTTGTTTGTTAGGGTTTTTGGTGTAGGAGAAAATGAGAAGGTTCCTTTGAGATGAAAGAAAAAACAAGAGGAAGTGAGGAAGAGGAGGGGGGGCTACGAATTTCTTGGTCTTTTTGGAGAGGAGAGAAGTGAGTTGTTCTTATTCAAATCCTTGGGAGGCCAAAGATCTAATGGGTTTAAGGTTGTGAGAGGGAAATAAAGAAATTAGTGTGTATTTAGTGGTGTAGAGAGAAAGAAGGTAAAAATATGTTGTGTATTGAATGTTATTGGATTCAAATGTGTGCTTGTCATGATGAAAGGCTTTTTTTTGTGATGTGCACTTGATGGGGCTGAAGTGAAGGGCATGAGGGTGGAGTGAGGGAGGTTGTTTGCTTGTGAAATTGGTGCTTACTTTGGCCAAAAATGGATAAAAGCAAAAAGCACCTAAAAGGAATTAGCCCTAATTCTAAAAATACAATAAACATCCAATAATATTTTATTATTCATTTTTCATTTTTGATTTCAGATTTCATATTTTTAATTATACATATTTTTTTGAGCCTTTTTGAAAAAAAACCGTTATAATTGACCAAAATACCCTTTTTGGCTCTAAAACCCTAATTTGCCCGAAAAGTGCGTTCCAACCCTAAAAACGATTTCAAGAACCTTGGAATGCCTTCTAGGATCCGAAATGTAGTGCATAAGGCTCTTCGCTCTTCAATTTATTTATTTTTTGGAAAATTAGGGTTTTGACCTAAGCCGGACAAAATTGGGGTATGACAAGCACCCCCTTTTGGTTGCAAGCCCATGTTTTTAAAACACAACCTAGTCCACAAAAGCGATCCGGTCTCACTGTTCGCACCCCCCATTTTTAACACAGCACCCCTGTCATTCGCACCCCTTTTTTTTTACTACCACCCATTCCGCTTTTATTCACACCATAATGCTTTCAAACCTTTTTTCTTTATTTCAAACAACCATACTCACACAAAAAAAGGTGGTTACTAATGGTCACTCTGAGCCTAGCTTGTTTGACCGTTAGGACTAACCTTCATTTTTTTTACAGCGGATTAGTAGCGGTAATCACTCTGAATTTATTCGTTTGAACATCGCAAACACCCGCCTAAACTTCAAGAAATTTTCAGTTAATAGAAAACAAACGTAATCTCAACTCCCTTTTTCTAAAAAAAATCACGCTTCCCAGTAAGCATTTTTTTTGAACGAAACGCTCGACCACAAACCGGGTATTTATAACAGTCACTCTGGGCCCCGCCCGTTTGAACGCTGTGAATACCTTCTTTTCCGAATAAGCCATTAATGACGACCACTCTGGATTTATCTGTTTGGTCACCATGAACGGCCTCTAGTTTTCGCAAACTTTTCAAAAATAAAAAATACCAACACACAAATATTTTCTACCCGAGAACTACGTAGCTTTGATTTCTCCATCGCACCCGGAGATACGTAGGAGCAGGGGCCCACTCCTGTCATGCGCAAAAAAAACTAAAATTTTTATTAAGTCTTCCTTTCCGTTTTTTTTGTAATCAATAAAAAGGGTAAATCAAAATGTTTTCTTTAAACTAATTCTTTTTTCTACACATTAAATTAAAAGGTAACCTTTTTTAGGATGTTGCGGGGTGCTAGTACCTTCTCCGCACTTAATCGACCCCCGAACCCAAAAACAAAGGTTTTTTTCAATGTTTTCCTAAAAATAAATATTGATGGCGACTCCATTGTTCAAAAACAACGAAGAATCCCTCCTCCGGATTTTTCGGTCGCTACACGTGGTTTTGTTCAAGAATGTGGTTCTAGCTGGGTGGAGAGCTCTTTAGCAAGAAAATGGTTGAAAAATAAATAAAATCAGCTGTTAATGTCTTGTAACAGTTGCATTATAATTTTTTGGGTATTATCTGCATTGTTTTAGAATAATGAAGGATTTGTATAAAAAAAAAAGAATAATGAATAATTTACTTAAGAGCGTTTGGATGAGATGGTGTGGTCTCCTCCCAGCTTAACCAAGGTCTTGAAGTCGAATCCAGCCTTGGTAATGCACTTTACCACCCATTGTGGTTCTACCCTACTCGAGGGATTAGTCTCTGCAGTTGCGCGCAGAGGATACTCGGTAAAAAAAAAGAATAATGAAGGATTTAATAATTTAGTAACATAATAAAAGGGTTTTATTTATTGGCTTTATTTGAAAGGCGGTCATAAATTTATGCTATGATACGTTGCAAAGTACTAACTCAATTCTCTTCCATTATTATGTATTGAGTGAGGTATTAAAAATGTTTTCAAACATTATCAAGTTCGTAACTGTTTGATTTAAATGTTATTCATCAGCTATTACGATCGGTGTTTTCCGAATCGGACCGAACCGGACGGTTCAACCGGTTGACCCGGGAATCGCCCAATCCAGCGATTGGTTGTTCAACCCCATTAGAATCGCAGGATGGTTGAACTGCCCAAAACCGGATTGAACCGGTTTGGACTGCGGTTGAACCGCTTTGAACCGTCATTTTACTCGGGTTGAACCGCCCGAAATGTATTTTTTAATTTTTTAATTTAATTTTTCCCCAAAAATTAATATTTTTTTGATTGAACCGAGTGAACCGATTGAACTATGATCTCTCCGTTTCGATCTCCAGTCCGATTTTAAAAACATTTTACGATGATTTGTGCTGGCGGCTTTAAATTTTGAATTCTTAGATAATATATTTGGTTTATTATAGACTATAATGATTGTGTATTTTGAAGTTATAATATTTAGTAGAGAAGCGCCCATGGCCTATTGGATAAGGCATCCTATTATCAATGCGCAACCCGTCCTGCAGTTATTCTGCAGTCGGGGTTGCGCGCTCCCCCTCCCCCTTTTAATAATAAAATAATAATAATAATAATAATAATAATAATTTAAAGGCATTTTTTTTTTAATTTTTCATATTTTAAGTATTATTTTAGGTCTTTTAAAACCCTTTTTTTATATACAAATATGTGAGGTTTTTGGTAAAAAAAAATGTGGAGTTTGTTAGTCAATAACCTGTTTAGTGAAGAAAAAAATAATTTTATGACAAAGTACATAAAGTGCAATGGTGAACGGTGTATTTTAAGGTACTTTAGAGTCCGTAGAAAATTTTAAATGTTAAAATACGTTAAATTGGTTTCTCAATAACTGGTTTGGTAGAAAAATATTAATTTCCTGACAAAATATGTAAAGTGTGATGCTAAGTAGTTTATTTTGAGATACTTTAAAGTTCAGGAAAAAATTTAGAAGTTTAAATACTTGAAGTTTGTTCCCTGACAACCGATTTGGTGAGCACAAAATTAATTTCATGACGAAATATGTAAAGTGTGATGCTAAGCAATGCATTTTGAGACACTTTAGAGTCCAAAAACAATTAGACGTTCAAATACATGAAATTTGTTGCTCAATAACCGATTTGGTGAAAAAATAATTAATTTTGTGATAAAATACGTAAAGTGCGATGTTAAGTAGTGTGTTTTTAGATACTTTAGAGTCTGTAAAAAACCCTAAATGTTCAAAAACGTGAAGTTCGTTCCTAAATAAACAGTTTGGTGAAAAAAAACAATTTCGTGACAAATATGTAAAGTGCAATGCTAAGCAGTTTGTTTTGAGGTATTTTAGAAATCCAAAAAAACTAGATGTTCATATACTTGAAGTTCCTTCCTCAATAACCGAATTGGCGAAAAAAATAATTTTGTCACAAAATACGTAAAGTGCCATACTTGAAGTTCATTCCTTTTTTTTATAGGCAAGTTCGTTTCTTAATTGCCGGTTCGGTGAAATATAAATTAATTTCGTTGCAAAATAATAAAAGTGTGATGCTAAACAATGTGTTTTGGAGTACTATATGCGTTCAGAAAAATTGTAACCGTGAAAAAATTAATTTATATAAAATGCAATATTACTACTTTAAAATATTAATTAATATTTATACTTCTTTATCTTATATTTGTATTCTTATATTTTTTTTTTGCGAGTATTCACTCCCCGTCCCCCCTTTTTTCTTCTTTTAGTCGGTGCTCCCACCAACCCCCTTTTTATAACCCTTATTTTGGTATTTTTTCACCAACAGGTATTAGAAGCATACTTAAATTGGTGTTTATATGTTTATTTTAGTCTCGCTTTTAGTACTTGATTATAAATAGTAATAAAATGAATAGGCTAAATTATAGTTTTGGTCCCCCTATTTTCAAAAATTCAGACATTTGGTCCCCCTATTTTAAAACTCAGACATTTGGTCCCCCATTTTTAAAAAATCAAATACATTTAGTCCAAAGAGGGACCAAATGTCTTTGATTTTTTAAAATAGGGGGACCAAATGTCTTTGATTTTTTAAAATTGAGGGACCAAATGTCTTTGGTTATTAGCCATAAAAAACAGAAAATTCCTCTTGGGACTAAATGTCTTTGATTTTTTAAAATTGGGGGACCAAATGTCTGAGTTTTAAAATAGGGGGACCAAATGTCTGAATTTTTGAAAATAGGGGGACCAAAACTGTAATTTAGCCTAATGAATATATAGAATATGACAAACATTCTTAAATTCAGTATTTAATTCATCATTACTGAAAGTTGATTCTCTGTCTTGCAATATATAATATGTCATAGATACTTACTCTTGCGGGAACTTCAACTATATTTACAATAGAACTCCAATTATATTCTTTCAACTTTGAATAGGTGCTTCTATTTTATTGATGGTTTTCATCCAACCTTGCATGATACCCACGTATTTCACTTTCTATTTGTGTTGTCTTTTTTTATTTTCGTTATTTCGCACCAACAAGTATTAGAAGCATACTTATATTGGTATTTGTATTTTTATCTTTAGTTTAGCATTTACTCCCACGAGAACTTATTCAGCCACATTTACGGTAGAATCTGCATCATCTTCTTTCAACTTTGTATAGTTGCTTATATTTTATTGGGTTTTCACACAACTCTGCATGAATATGGATTATGATATTAAAATTCTTTAGACTTTTTCTTTTTATTATCTATGGATGTTAAATTTCAATGTGTTTGTTAATGTTCTTTTTTAATTTTATAATCATCTTATTTAATTCATAGTTATAATTTAATTTTTATTGACAGGAACTTCAGCCACATTTAGAATAGAACCCCCATCATATTCTTTCAACTCTGTATAGTGGCTTCTATTCTATTGGTTATTTTCATTCAAACCTGCATGATACTACGTGTTTCATTTTTTATTTGTGTTGTCTTCTTTGTTTTGGTCATTTCGCACCAACGAGTATTAGAAGCATCCTTAAATTGGTGTTTATATTTTTATCTCTCTGCGCAATTACTCCTGCGGGAACTTAATTTAGTGACATTCACAATAGAACCCGCATCATCTTTTTTCAACTTTATATAACAGCTTTTATTTTATTGGTGGTTTTCATCAGATCATGCATGTGTGCTCAATTTCAATGTCTTTGTTAATGTTTCTTTATTATTTATAATATTCTTATTTAATTTATAAAATTTGCTCCTAAACATGAGCGGGTATTAGTCTTTCATTGATAGTATATTGAGACGCTGTGTGGTAGTTAACAATATTGGTCCAAACTAAAAAAAGCTATATTTTACACAAATCAGATTTAGTTGACCCCGTGCAACGCACGGGCAATAGGACTAGTTTGACTTCTAATCAAGCGATTGTGGGTTTGGAAATAAAATATTTGGTATGCACATACTATATTTTTTGTGAATGTCATCAAGATATTATTGCGTGAAATCAAAGTGTTGTTGAAATTACTATTTAACTTTATCAAAAAAAAAGAAGAAATTACTATTTAACTATTTGGTTTAAATATATGTTAAGCCCCTGCAAATATGGCAAAAATCCATTTAAGCCCCTGTAATTTTTTTTTAAAATGACCCTTATAAAAATTAAATGTTTGCGGTTAAACCCCTCGGTCAATTTTCCATATTTGCAGAGGGTAAAAATATATGTTCAGCCCCTGCAAATATGGCCATAATCCATTTAAGCCCCTGTAAATATTAAAAAATTTAAAATGTTCAGCCCATGCAAATATGGTCATAATCCATTTAAGCCCCTGTAAATATTAAAAATTTTAAAATGACCCTTATAAATATTATATGTTCAACTTTTTTTGATGAAAAATTGATCGAGGGGCTTAACCGCAAACATTTAATACTTACAAGGGTCATTTTAAATTTTTTTTACAGGGGCTTAACTGGATTTTGACTATATTTACAGGGGCTGAAGATATATTTAAGCCTAACTATTTTGTTGTGTGAATTTTAAGCTTTTATGTATGCCCTCAAATTACTTGTTGCAAGTATCATTTTTTTATAAAATTAGTGTGTTATTTCAAGGAGGAGATAATATAATGAAGGATTTTTAAAATATGAAAGAGGTGCAAAATTTTGATTTTAAGATATGTGATAGTATTTCAAAAAATTTGACTTGGGCTACTGTGGCTTTAGCTAATTTTGTGAAATGAGAGATCTCTTTATAATATTATTGTTGTGATAGAAAGTTAGAGATGAATACTAATGTATTAATTTTGAGCAATTTTTTCCAAAGTGTTGATGGCTAAAATATATAAAAAAATTATGTGATCAGAATGATAGAAACAAATATACTTTAGTCATAAGAAAGATGACTAGATGAGGGCAATATTATTGAGGCTAATTTTTGTGTGTTCTCAATTTAGTGGAAGCTTATATATTTATTGAGATTACTGAGTTTAATGTGAAAATATTTTTGAGAATATTTATAAACTCACAAAATTCTGGAAAAATGTTATATCAAAATTATACGGCGGTGTTAAATCTCTTGGGCATGCAGCGGTGTTAAATCTTTTGAGAGAGAGGTTTGCCGCCCATTGTGGGCCTACCCAGTTCGAGGGATTAATCTCTCCAATTGCGCGCAGAGTATACCCGATTTATACCCAAAAAAAATTATACGCCGGTGTTAAATTAATATTATCCATATGAGAGTATCTTTAAAAGTAGATCTATTTAAACTTATGAAAATTTAATGAGAAAGTGCATGTTGTCGGGGTCTCATCCTAAGTCTACGAAGTTCAAGGGATATTTACTTCTTAGACATACGGTGTTGCCTCACTTCACTACATGTTAATTTAATTTGATACACTTAAGCATGAAAAAACCTTTCCTTGCCCGGATATTGTTTTCCTCATTTTGATTGTCATTTATGGGGGATTGTTGGATAAATGACACTCAATTGTACTTAGGGACCGTAACTATTCCAACACTTAATTTTCTAATGGTCATATTCCACTTCCTATAAAATGGTTTACTAGCCTAGTATTCAAGAAAACATAGAAAGTTATTTCTTCCTATCTTATTCTCTTCATTTTCTCCTTTCTTCTACTCTATATATGTTGATCCGGGCATTGTTTGTGAAGCTCCAACGTGTTTGACCTTGAGTGCACAAGTCCGAGCATGGTGTTGTGAAAACTTTGGTGAGAAAATCAGATAATGAGATGCACCGGAGGTCCATAGGAATTTGTTTTCAAGTCAGTGGTTCTTGCCACACCACAACATTCTCCTTACTCTACTTTTATTTTAACAACATCGATCATCTCAATAATTTAAACTAACACATGTCCACCACGTTCTAGGTCAGTCACCACATGTACATCATGCTTTAGTATCCACTCAACCAACTCTTTAGTGTTTTCCACGCATTGCCGTTATCCCAACCACTTCAATGTGCACCCCAAAGTCAATTTTGTTCTATACTCATTTTCTTAAAGTAAAAGAAAGTGATATGAAGCATCGTTAAAACCTTATGATGCAAAACTCTCTTTAAGGAAAAAAACATGAAGAAGGAAAATAATACTTTCCATAAATTTTATTGATAAAAAAGAGAAAATCTCTATTATACTCAATCATGAACAGTCCACATGGACTATCCATGTAATCACATTGATAAATGACATCATTGATGATGTCAATTCCACCTAGGCATTTCGTGTACACATCACCCTGCAACAAAATATATATATATATATATATATATATATATATATATATATATATATATATTTAATGATCATATTATAAGATGTCATTATAATTCCACGATTTTTGCATCAGGTGAAGATTTGTCAACCAAATTTAATAGAATTAAAAAGCAACGGCTGTCCCATTAAAAAAGAAATTAATTGGAGAGAAGGAAAATGGTCAATAAGAAATGGTTTTAATAGTAAACACATTCTCATCAGCATCCCACAAAAATTGAAATTTGAAATTTGAAAAGAGTTAACACATATCAAAGAGTTCTGATTCGTCAATAATAGGAATGCATATTTGAAATTTTGAAATTTGAAAAGTTAAATCTAAATTTCAAATAAAACTACTAATAATTTCACAAATAATTTAACATAAAACTAAATAGTTAACCGAAAATATGCATTTTAGAGATTCCCTCCATGATTTTCAAAAATACATGTATTTATTTCCTATCCACATAGCTACATCTCTCTGCCAATCTCAATTTCCATCCTTTTATTTCCTATCCACATAGCTACATTTCTCATACATACATTGCTCATCATTTTCTCATCTGTACTTAATGATGGATTTTCCTGTTTCATTATTTGATGATTTCATTTTGCAAAACGAAAATGTCAACATTGGTTTTTTAGATACTGGTCTTCTCCCTCAACTAATTTTTTTCTAAATTACCTGTATTCATCGATAGGTTATCAGTTCATCTTCGCGTTTTGAAAGCTAACATTGAAATTGTTTTAGGAAGCCCCGTATGTTTAGATCGCGCATATAATTGGCATCGTTTCAACTACAGCGTAATGTTCCTAATGTTTACCTATCGTACATTCATCGAGTTGTTCGTTTCGATTATAATGTTTACGTATTAATTTTTTATAGTTTCGGCATTGATGTCATAGCTGAAGATCACACAAGGACATCAATTTTCTCCCTCAGGGGAGATTCGGCTTTCCACTTTTTCGAAGAACACCTTCATACCTACGAAATACATGAACCAGTAATTTCGTGTTTTTAACCACAATTACTTTTATGAATCAACTTCTACATTTTTCATTAGTTAACATATTATTTATTTAATTTTTCAGATTTTACATCCATATGCTTTGGATGAAAATTGGTTTCAAACGTATCTTTTAATGCTTGACTGCACTAACCATGTTACAGTCGATGGTCGAAATGGGTACATTGTTTCCGAAATATGCATGGTGAAGGACATCATTGATTAGTTCGTTCTGTACAAAATGGACGAAGAGTTAAAATCGGCATTATATATACCACCTAGGCGTGACAACCTTCATTAGTATGAATGTATAAAATTGTATTTTATACATAATAACGTATATATCTTATTTTGGTGAACACAGGAATACCAGTGCTATCGTGAAGCGATATCTGCTGCTATACCATGGTCGACAGGGTACTTGAATGGTGGACTAAATATATCCTCTTACCGCCCATTTTATGCTAGCCTTAATGTAGGGTTCAGAAAATGTATATACGCACCGTATAAGATGTAGATCAAATATTTGAAATTGGGCCCTTGCAAATTTCACTTATTTAACTATTTGAGTATTTCAGTATTTGAGTATTTTCCTTATAGTTGTACTAAATTATTATCAAACATTTTTGCTGGCGATTTCAGATATCTTATTTTGGCTTCAGTTATTTTCTTTCGTTGTGCGATTACGCGACAAAACTATTTTGTTGGGTTAATACAAATACTGAAAGCATTTTTGGGTTAATACAAAACTATAATTTCATGCGCGAATTTGACGTAAGTACATAAATTTTTGAATTTATGTCGCTTTTGAAATGACCTAAGGCCTATTATGATGAGAATGTAAATAACGGGAATAAAATGTGTATTTCAAAATATAGATGGCAAATTTTAGTCGTGCATTAACAACATCTATTACTGAATAATATAGTATGTATATCATAAAAAGTATTTCATTCACATAAATTTGTTAAATAAAAACTAATCAATTACGGATGTGAGACCTATTATTTAAAATACACCTATGCTTTTAAATTAGTGATTCATCCAGCAACATGAAAATATAATAAAAGGACAGTTTTTCACGTTTACCTATTCTTTGAAATTCAAAGAAATTGGTAGAGGCTACATTTTAGAACTTTTAACCATTTTATAAATAGTTAATATTCAATAATTTTAGTTAGAAATTTTTATTTAAGGTCTATGAATTAAAATTCAACTAATGTTAATTATAAATATATATGTTTCATTAAAACTATAGAACATTAGAGAAAAGCAACGTATAAAAGTTTATATTTAATATCAATTATTAGCTTTAGTGTATAGGATAGGGGTCAACATTACCCCTACCTCATAAGAATAAATCAGCTATTATTTAGCACTCTAATTAATTGAAATCTCAATTAAATTCGTCCCATGATTATTGCTGTTTTAGTAAATAAGTTTTATGAAATCATATAGGGTTAAATTTTGAAGTAATTAGGAAACAAATAAAGGTAATTGAGATTGACAACACATAAATGCAATGTTTAAATCAGAAATTGCTGAGGGAAATTGTGACTGCCATAATTTTCAGGATTTTAAGGAAAATCATTATTACCCTTATTCCATAACATTAAACAGAAATTTCTAGCCTATATATTAATAAAAATTTGCGTAATTATAGTTATAATTAAAAACACGCTAATGTCTTTTAGGAAGTCCAACAGGCAGTAGAGAGGTACGTTAATTCAGTATAAATTAGACTGTATTTGATCACCCACACACAGGCTATTTCATTAGCAGACATAGTGTAAGACAAGAGTGAGAAAAACACACATTTACGTTTTTCCCTCATACACCAATGGCCTCTTCAACCAAAATGGTTGTTACTCCTCCCAAAAAAATCTTACCTTTGGCCATCATTGATCCCGACCATGAATGATCATC
This sequence comes from Astragalus membranaceus, assembly GCA_039519185.1. Classification (NCBI taxonomy): domain Eukaryota; kingdom Viridiplantae; phylum Streptophyta; class Magnoliopsida; order Fabales; family Fabaceae; genus Astragalus; species Astragalus membranaceus. Next base: position 131,729,768 of record CM076847.1, on the reverse strand, counting down.
CATCCTGGTGAAGGTGCTGAGAAAGTGGTATGTGTTTTCAGCAAATGGAGGCAAATCACCTGTTGCAGTTGAAATGGTGTTAGTTGATGCTGAGGTATACACTAAAATCAGAATTTTCTTTACAAATGATAAATATGTATATAGGCAAAACCATATTGATATGTAAAACTGCTGTTTCGTGACTGAATGAAATGTTAACATCTTTTTCATTATTTATTACACAAGACATAATTATATTAGTCCCATGTACTTGAGGTTTTTTAATCAATAAACTTTCATATTAGAAAGTTTTCAAATCAGGCAGAATAACACTTCAACCCATATATTAAACTGTTGTTTTGTGACTAAAGGTATATTATGTGATTTATTTCGTAAGTTACACCCTGGACGACATAGTATTTTCTGTTATGATAACACTTTCATATGCTGGATTCGAACCAAGGATATTGGTTGAGGTGGAAGAGACCACTACCATATCATCCAAGTGCTCTTTTTTTAAAGAAATTTATTAACTTCTTATAAAAATCATAATTATTAGTTAAATACAAATAACTCAACCATGAATAATCATAACAATCAACAACACGTACCACACACATATATATGTTTATATATATATATATATATATATATATATATATATATATATATATACAATTTTGTTAGTAGAAAACTTCAAAATTGAATTCTACAAATAACATGTATACCCGTGCAGCGCACGGGTCATACATACTAGTAAAAAGAAAACATGAGAGACTAGGCCAATAACCCTGAGCATAAACAAACTTATAATTGAAATAAAATAAAAACAATCCTCTAGAGATATGCAAATGCATCACTATAACGTCTCTTGTCGCAACCAAGTTGACACCAGAGCCATTAACCATCATTTGCAGCACACTAAAAACAAGAAGTAGAAGGAAATTTAAACTCAATCCATAAAAAACAATAATACTATTAGCAAAATCTATAACTAGGCAAACCTAACCTATTCCTTAAAAAATCCTCAGTAATAAAACTTGGAATAAGATCCCACCAAATCAAGACCACTTAAATTAGTTTCATAGCCTGCAAACTTATCAGTGTAGGCATTACCCTCTCAATAAATGTGAGTGCAAACGAAGTTCATCTGTCTAGTCAAGTATAAACAATTACTCAATCTATTTTTAAGCTTCGAATGAGCTACTTTGCTATTCTTGAAAGCAGAGGCCATTAATTGAGAATGACATTCTACCCACAAAAACTTCCAACTTTTTTCAAATGCAATATTTATATAGCCAACATAGCCCCAATAATTTCATATAAGAAGCACATAGTTGTTGCCAATGTAGGCAGAAAAACAACCAGGATAGTCGCACATTTGTCTCTAAAAATACCACCATAAGCAGCTGGACCAAGACAACCCGTAGCTAGGGGTGCACAAATTAACCGGTTCAACGATTAAAGCACATTCATATCCATATCCGGTTAAAAAATCCGGATATTTATGTTATTTTTATAACCGGTTATTTCAATTTGTCCAATAATGGATATGGTTTTTATCCGGTTATTTAATGGACGTCCATTCGATATCCAACTGGTTTTCGCCTAAGAATTTAAACAAGCCCACCAAAATAATTTTAAAAAAGTTGAAATTTTAAAAATATCTTTAAATATATATATATATATATATTAATAGATTTAATATAATATAATATTATATTAATTTATTTAATATTATATTAATATATTTAATATAATATAATTGCGGTGGTGGAAGGTGGCGGTCGGAGGCGGCGATAGCAGCGGCGCTCCTTCGACCGGCGGTGGAGGGCGGGTGACGGGAGGCGGAGGCCCGGTGGCCGCCGACAGCGCTCAGACCGGTGGTGGTTATATATATATTTTATATATATATATATATATATATATATATATATATAATATAATATATTATATATACTATATATATATTATATTATATATATATATATATTATATTTTAGGCTTAAAGGTACTTTTAGTCCCTGCAATTGTCAAGAAAATCTAGTTTAGTCCCTGCAATTCCAAAATTTTTAAAATAGTCCCTGCAATTACCAAACGTTATTAGTTAAGTCCCTGCTGTTATATTAGTGTTAACACCGTTATGTTTTGATGATGTGGCAGCCAATTAGGATCTTCATCTTCAACCTTCTCTCTTCTTCTTCCATCTTCTTTCTTGCTCTTCCATATTTTTCCCCTTTTCTGGAAAAATACAGATCTTTATTTTTTTTTTGGTCCAAAGATCTTCATCTTCAAAACCGGAAAAACAAAAGGATAATAGATTTGTTAGATCTACTGGAAGAAGTAGAAAAAGTGAAGAACAAAACCCAGAATCACTCACCCACCCCCTCATCATCATCATCATCATCACCATCTTCAATCAACGGAATCAACGAAATTTTCTCATCATCATCGTAGACCTAGAAATTTGTTCTTCGCTTCGATGCTTGCTGAAATATTATTCAAGAACAATGGAAGAAAAACCCAGATCTCTACAACGTCAAACCCATATCTTGTTTCGATTTCGTTTCGTTTAGAGGGCTTCGTTCCTCTTCTTTGTTTTCTCTCTTCTCACTGTTTGTTGTTCTTCTCTTTCTTGACAAGTGTTTGTTGTTCTTCTCCGTTCTTCTCTCTTCTCTGGTGGTCGAAATTTCTCCCAGATTCCGTTGAAGATTTGGGGCTTCTATGGAACAATATAGAACAATACTGTCACATTCTATTACTCAAAAAACCCAAAACCAGATTCCTCTACTGTTTGCGTGAAGTGGATTGATTTTTAGGAATGAATTGATTTAGGAATGGATTGAAGCGAAATCTAATGTTTTTTTAGGAATGTTTTTTAATTTCTGGTTTGATTTCAAGTGAGAGAGTGAATGTGAGAGAGTGAAAGTGAGAGTGAGACACATCAGCAAATGGAAATACACGTGTTTGCATATGTGTTATTACACATCAACTTCAAATGCTGCCACGTCATTAACGTTTAACGGTGTTAACCATTAACTAACAGCAGGGACTAAAAGTAGTAACGTTTAGTAATTGCAGGGACTATTTTAAAATTTTTGGAATTGCAGGGACTAAACTGGATTTTCTTGACAATTGCAGGGACTAAAAGTACCTTTAAGCCTATATTTTATATATATTTTCATTTCTGATTTTTTTTTCGAAAAATTATTTTCTGGAGTTTTTTTTTGACTTAAAAATCTAGAAAAACTATTTTTTAAAATATTGAAAAGTATTTTTAAATTATTTTTTTAAAATACTTGTAAGAGGTTATGGATATAATTAGTATAACCGGTCATATCCGGTTTTGCAAATTAATAACCGATTATGCTACTTTGGTTATATATGGAACCGGTTATATAAAATGAACATTTGATAGATATGAATTGGTTTTATAACCTTGGTTATTTTGTCCACCCCTATAGTTTTGGGCCAAGACAACCTTTATAACCAACATCAATGATACCGAAGGCCACTGCCCTTTTATTCTCGTTTCAATACATTCAGATTCATTTTATCTCTCTAGAAAAAAAACCACTGCCGTTGCGTTAGAACCTTTTTCCGACCACCGCTGTCATTGTTCACACGGAGTCAAGGGCACATTTGAGAACCCCCCCCTCCCAATTGAGACCTTCTTTCTTTTGCTCATTATTTTTTCCTTCTACGATCTTTAAGTAAGAGCTAGCAAATTTGAAAAATCTTTATTATACTAAACCATGGATTGTACATATCATCGTCCACGTAGCCAATTCAGAAAAAATACGTCATCGTCCTTAAAATTCCACGTCTGCGTTTTTATTACACATGGCCACGCATTAAAAGCCACGCATTAAACTTAAAAATAGGTGGCGTCCAAGTCATTCATCTGTCTAATCTGAACGGTCCAGTCTCAAAGTTACATATGCGTGGCGATCTGGACGACTATCATTTCACAAAATTGCGGCTCCCTTTTTTATGGGGAATAATAATTGCGTTTAAATTCATTTATTCATTTAACCTTAATTGTGAAACACAACATTAAGATTTCATCAATGCTGTCTTAATTGCATTCTTATAACATTTTAAAATTTGAAATATATAACTAAAACCTTAATAATCGAATTCCCGATTTTCATGTTAATTACAATTTTAATCTGCATATATATATATGTGTGTGTGTGTGTGTGTGTGTGTGTAAATAATCCGGATGGTACTCGAAAATGAAATAGGAGAATAAACTTTGCATGGTTATGGCCTGACAAATATGAAAACAGTCAAATTTCCACTATAAAATCATAAAATTAGAATTTGGAATATACAATACACTGACACTTTTATCATTTACAAACGGTTTTCTTTAGAAACACAATAACATTGAAACCCGATAACTACAATTAAGATTAAAATTGATTACTATATTTGTCTAATTATATGAGTTCTAAATATAAATGTTTAGTCTCATACTCCATCTCAATTTCAGTGAAAAAAAATACAGAACTAATGAATATCAAGTTGAACTAATGAAAATCAAAATGTGCGATTATGATTCCATTAATGACTGATTTTAATACAGAAGATTACAGAATATTTAACAATAAAAAAACAAAACAGTCAGCAAACATTCTTGACTAAGATAAGTTTGATATATGAGATTAGAAAACCACTGGATAAAAATTCGACAGCTAAAACCTATACACTATTTGAGACATATTTGAAACAAAAATCTCTAATTGGAATTCAACGTTTCATATCATCAACAGTTAATTATAGTCAAATCACTATAAATTATTTAGTATTCCTGGATTAAAATATGTTTATCTTTTAAATTTTGAATTTTTATAATTTGGAACCAACACAAACATTGACATAAGAATTGTCAAATAATTATCACTATTAATATTGGTTTTAAATTGAATCACACAATTTGTGGGATTTATTCACAAACATTTCTAATTGGAATAAAACGATGCATATCACAAACAATCAATTACAGTCAAATCACTATAATTTATGACCATAGTGACCATATATGACCATTCAAATAACTTTCATTTATTACCATAGTGAGCATATATGACTATCACATAACTTTTTATTTTTGACCATATATGACATAGTCAAATTTATTAAACCCTCACATGTATTCATCCATGTGTTTTTCTCTCTTTTTATCATACTTTCATTTGTTGTTATGTGTTATTTATTCATTCATGCATCATCATATGGTATGCAGGCTAACAAAATTTGAGATTTAATGGGGTTGTCATTGCTGCCCTAAAGGTCTCCATGAAATTTAACTAAAACACGCACTCTAAAATACGTTATTGATTGAAAGTGAAAGTTTTAAAAGCTGGAACTATGAGGGTATGGAACATATGCGTTGTTTGGAACTTTCCGTAATTTTAAAATGCGTTGTTTATAAATTTATAAAGCTGGAACTATAAGTAAATTTAAAATACGTTGTTTGAAAGTGAAAGAAAAAGGTGAAGATCCCTATCTGGGGTTCCCTAACGGGGCAATATATGTAACATATTCAGGGCGGGAGACATGATCCCTGTTCTCATAACCAAATTGACCATAGAGCGATTTTTCCATCGTCCCCGTCTCCATGGGGAAAAATTCCCTATCTGGAGCCCATGAACAAGGGACTTACCTCAAATAGTTACTAATAAAAAAAATTAATGTCAAACTTTAGTTACTATTAAAATTATTAAAAAGGTAATGTACACCAATGAACAAATGGACTTACCTCAATGTTATGCTCAACAAATGTCATGGTAAGATGAGAACTCACAGGTGACAGCATTTGGGTACTCAAGTTGCATAATGCATATATATATATATATATATATATATATATATATATATATATATATATTCACAAAAAATTTACGATATACATGCCAATATCTATTTACATATAAGATGTTAATACTAAAATACTATAAAATTAACTTAAGAAAAAAATACGATGTATACCCGTGCAGCGCACGGGTCATACATACTAGTAGATGAGTAATTATGAAAGAACAAGCGATGCTAACCGTCAACAGTAACATGAATGGATAAGTAAGAGCTGCAAATAAAGCGGAATAAAAAATGCTGCACAAAATAATTGCTCGTGGAGTTTATTCAAGTAACCCTAATTCTACTAAAAAAATGAGTTTCAATATTGTCACTAGGATGCACGGGTGACACTGTATTTGTTATATTTGCTATGAAATTATAAATACGTTGAAAGTTGAAAAATGTAATAAAAGAAAAACTCGATAAAAGGCTATATTTCAAATTTATTAAAATACTTGTGTTGCAAAAAGTTAAAAAAATTCAATATCTTCTTATAATATTAATATAAGATATACACCTTTCTTGTCGCTCTCGTTGCTGCTCCCGTTGTCACTCTCTCGTTGTCTTGCCGCTCCCGTTGCCGCTCCCCGTTGCCATTCCCGTTGCCACTTGTTTATTTTTTTTATTATAGATCATTTAATATTAATTTAATTATTTTAACTAAATTATTAAAAAAAGTTATTTTGGAAATTTGGATAGTTGTTAATTTTTTCAATAATGGAGTAAAAATCAGAAAATGAGATTTAATATAAGATATGCACCCTGTTGTCACTCTCGTTGCCACTTCCGCTGCCGCAACCGTTGCCTCTCCCGTTGCCGATCCTATTGTCAGTGTCTCATTGTCACTCGCGTTGTCGCTCCCGTTGCCGCTCTAGTTGCTGCTCCCCGCTGCCTCTCCTGTTGCCCCTCCCATTCTCAGTCTCTTGTTGCCGCTCCTGTTGCCACTTTTTTATATTCTTTATTCTAGATGGTTTAATATTAATTTAATCATGTTAATAAAATTATTAATTTACTAAACTATTAAAATAAAGTAGGCTTAATTACAGTTTTGGTCCCCCTATTATGATCAACTCACGATTTTAGTCCCCAAAGTTTTAATTTGACGATTTTGATCCCCCTATTTTCCCAATTTGTAAAATCAAGGCCCCCCTCTTAATTTGGTCAAAATTGAAAGTCAATTTTGACTGACTTATCCTACGTGGAAGTCCACGTAGACTGCCACGTAGGCGCACTGTTCCTTTTTTTTTTAAAACTGTTCCTCCCTCACCCCTCTCCCCTCCCTCACCCCTCCCCCCTCATGAACCCTTCCCCCACCGTGACCCCCTCCCCCCACCGTGACACCCTCCCCCCTCCTGAACCCCTCCCCCTCCCCCTTCCCCTTTGCACCTCCCCCCTCGTTTTCCCCTTCACCGTCGCTCCCCCTTCACCGGATCTGGAACGAAAGAGAGAGAGAGATTCGCAAAGAGTTCGCAGAGAGAGAGAGAGAAACCTTCGCAGAGAGAGAGAGAGAGAGAAGGGAGAGCGATGGTGATGGCTCCGGCGTTTGAGAGGGAGAGATCGCAGAGACTTCGCAGAGAGAGAGAGTTCGCAGAGAGGGAGAGATCTCAGAGAGAGTTCGCAGAGAGAGAGATCACAGAGAGGGAGAGTTCGCAGAGAGAGAGATCGCAGAGAGGGAGCGACGGTGAAGGGGAAAACGAAGGGGGAGAGGTGCGAAGGGGAAGGGGAAAACGAGGGGGGAGGTGCGAAGGGGAAGGGGAAAACGAGGGGGGAGAGATGCGAAGGGGGGAGGGGGTCACAGTGGGGGAATGGTTCAGGAGGGGGGAGAGGTGAGGGAGGGGGGAGGGGTTCACGGTGGGGGGAGGCGTGAGGGAGGAACAGATTTAAAAAAAAAAAGAGGAACAGTGCGCCTACGTGGCAGTCTACGTGGACGTAGACTGCCACGTAGGATTGAAAGTCAAAGTCAGTTTTAATTTTGACCAAATTAAGAGGGGACCTAGATTTTACAAATTGGGAAAATAGGGGGATCAAAATCGTCAAATTAAAACTTTGGGGACCAAAATCGTGAGTTGGTCATATAGGGGGACCAAAACTGTAATTAAGCCAATAAATTATTTTGGAATTTTAGAAAATGGTTAATTTTTTTGACAATCATTAATGGTTAAATTGATTAGTTTTAGTAGTTTAAGTAGATTATAGTAAATAGTTAATTTTAGATCATTTATTATTAATTTAATTATTTTAATTAAATTATTAAATTACTAATAAATTTATTTTGGAATTACTGATAGTGGGTAAATTCTTTTTGACAATTGTTAGTGGTTATATTGATTAGTTTTAGTAGTTTTAATAGATAGATTATAGTAAATAGTAAATTCTAGATCATTTAATATTAATTTAAACATATTTATTAAATTATTTAAAAAATAAATTTTGAAAATTTTATTAATGGTTAATTTTTTTGACAATTATTAGTAGTTAAATTGATGGATTTTAATTGTTTTTAATAGTTAGATTATAGGATACAGGGCTTAAAACAAAAGAAAAAAGTAATAGCTAAAAAGTCAAAAAGGTAAAAGATGACAAAGCTGCCATTTTAGTATGGACAATATGCTAACACTTGATTCTAATATATCGTATATATTGTATTGATTGATTCAACTTGATTTTCCTTTCTGAAAACGTAAACTCGTGAATGAGCTTGAAAATCATGCTAGTATAAAAATACTCCATGTGTCCCATATTTTTACCGTTTAAGATTTTGACATATTCCTTACGAAATAATTAATAACTTAGATTTCATAAAAATTATTATGTAATATATTTACAATTTAACTCTTTATCTCTTTACATAAATAAATACTAATCATTTATTAAATGTAAAAAATTCTCAGAATAAATTGGAGCATGAATCGAAAAAAAATATTAAATATTTCGTTGAAAATGTAAAATACTTTTTTTTTTGTTATGGAAAATGTAAAATACTAATTAATAACAATAAATTTGGAACAAATTTGTTTGGCTAAAACAACAAATAAAATGCGATGCGATGGGGGAGTATTGTCTAGTCTAACCATAAAAAGCATAATTATTGTTGAGGAATACTACTTGTTAATCGTTCGTGTACTTCAAGAGGAGAATAATCTCATGGATTCCTTTTTTATGGATCGTGGTGCATGTATTTAGTCTTTGTTCAATCAATGATTATATAATCTATCGTCTAGAGACTTGATTTATGCAAGAGTGTATTTAATCTTAGATGGCACAATCAGGCATCGAACAAATGCTCCACAATTTTGTAGCTTCAAAGTTTTTTTAGTTATTTTGGTGAGGAGAAAGGATAAACTTGTGGATAATATCTCCGATAGATTGTAATTAGTACAACATTAAATGCCCAACGTAAAATTATTACATTTTTTTTTGTTACATGTGTGCCTGTTCTCAATAATAGATAGTTGAGGTTTTTTTAATTTTTTCTAATCCTCTTATTTTGTTTTTTAACATAAAGTGAGCCAAAGTTAGTACACAAGTAGCCAATAATGGTTGGTCCGAGTGGTAGCTGAGCTCGAATCCCACCCCAAAGTCTTAGGCTCGAATTGTTGGGGAGCAATGGGAGCAACAACAAGCTAGCCAATTAATGAACCAGACCACCAATAGACTTGGACGCCACATCTCCACCCAAAGCCTTAAGTCATTAGGTATATGGGTCCCCTCTCTTATATATCTTTCATATAGCTCATTCATAGCCGATGTGGACTAACCACTCACACTTGAATTTCCAACACGAATCTTGGGTGTGGCAGGCATAATAAATAGCACACAAGTAAAATAAATATTGAATTTTACAAAATTAGTTTGACAAACTATATTATAAAACACTTGGGTAACTTTTCATCTCCTATCATCTGATAACATAATGTCAATTATAATAGTAAATATAATAAGACCCAAAGTTTAGAAACATGCTAACAAGCAAGAATTACGTTCGAGAATCCTTTAAAACTTCAAAGTAAAAAGTCATAAAAGATGTACTAAAGCGCATTGATCACTCGCATTTGTTTGTTTAAGGTGTTGAGACGCGTCACAAGGTTCGGGCTAACACTACCTCTCTTATATTCTTCTATGGCACCCTACTCATGTTGGTTGTGCATTACAGGGATCAAATACATTTCTTGCAGGTACTGTAACATCCCTAATTATTAAAGACTCGTACTATGAAGCCTAGGACCGATTTAATTATTTGTGGGAATAATTAGTCGTGTCTCGGTGATTAGTAGTCGAGGAAGTTACCCAAGTATTGGTGTCTCCATCGAATTATGGCTTGATCATGAATTAAATGAAGAAATTAAGCGAAAGGGCGAAATGGTTTTTTCACACCCTTTTAGTGCTTCAGCCACTAAGTTGCTGAACCTCACTTACTCAACCTCTCACTCACACTTAGCCATATTGTGCAATCAGAATCTGAACCAAAAAGAAAAACAAGAGAAAAAGAGGGAAAGGGCGTGAGGGAGAAGGAGAGTTAGAGGGAGAAATTGTTAATGCATGTCTCCACATCTATGACCATCTGAATCAGAATCTCCTCTTCTTCTTATCCATACCAGAAACATCACCATCTACATACTCATTCCCTTACCCCCATTTTCCAATTTTCAGATCACTTTAGAGAGAATGGAGAGGGAGGGGGCGAATGGAATGAAGAAGCTGGAGTGGTGAGAACTCTTGGAATTTTGAGTGCATGTAAATGATCCTTACTCCATCAGGTTCCATTTTCCTTCCTCTTCCTTCTGATACCTATATCACAACCTGAACCATCTTCCTCTTCTTGATGCCATTTTCGAAATAGAGGAGCCCCATATAAGAACCATGAAGCTTGAATCAAGTTGAACTCATGCATGTTCATGTGGAACCAGATGAAAGGCAAACTGAGCATACATTGTGGATTGGTAAGTGTTTGAAGATTCTAGAGCTTTCTGGTACAGGAGATTGAAGTACAATTCGTGGCTACAAGTGGTTGAAGTGGATGTGTTAAGTTCAACAGAAATTCTGGGTAAAACCCGTTTTACCTACCATCATTGTTTTCATCGTATCTCACTGTACACTACCCCTATGAACGTGATTCTTGCTTCTCTGGAAACTAGACACAAAGATATTCATTTTGGGAATAAGAACCATCGAGTTTCATTGGGAAATGAAGGAGATATCATGTCCCCAAGTTACGATTTCAGAATCAAGCACTGTCCTGGACCAGTCACCTTGTTTCGGTGATATCTCCCAAGCTACTGAATGCATGTGTGAGAATCTCCCTCCATCAGAAAGTAGACAAAATCCTCTTCAGAATAGGCACTGATTTGAAGGAGTTTGGTTGCGAATTGACATAGATATGGCAGTTGCAAATCTGCAAACTGTTGTTGGAAAACAAAAAGAAGAACTGGAAATGGTTATTCGTCGGGTTTGGAGTTCGAGTTGCCAAGTCACGAGAGATGCCAATTCTATGCACCGGAAAAGAAGTCAGTATCGATAGACGTGTCGGAGTTGCTGGGATTAAATTGGAGCAGTGGAGGTTGCTGTCTCGAGTTCTGACCAAGTTCGATGCGACTACGTGACTACGAGGATTGTTCGATTGATTACGGTCCGATCGTTCGTGCTCCGGCGTAATTTTCCCGCGAGATCGTTAACCGGGTGAGTTCTACTCACGATTAGGGGCATTTTGATATTCTGAACTTGAGTTGTTTTTGGTGTGTCCTAAAACTATATCTGTTTTGAGTCCTGTGGCCAATCCATCAGTTTTTCGAAAGTTTATGAGCTGAGAAACGTTTTGAGACAAAATGTGTTTTACGGTCTTTATGAAAAACTGAATAATTGTTATGATTTATATGATTGGAAATATGTTTCTGGAATGTCTGGAATTTTCTGGTTTTCAGGAGAGATTGAAATTGGAAATCGAATTGGGAAAAATTGGGTTTCGAAACAGCTGATTCTTGGACCATCTGGTGTCCATCGCGTCGCGACCCGTGTCTGTCGCGACGCGACAGTGTCAATTTTTTTCAAGGATTTTGTTCGGTGTAATTTCGCGTCGCGACGGACCCTGTCCGCGTCGCGACGCAGTGTAAATTTTCAGCAAACCTAATTGAAATTGTTTTTGCTATAACTTTTGATCCGGTGGTCCGATTGAAGTGTTTTCAGTTGCGTTTTGAAGCTTACTAAAAACCCTATTTAAAGGTGTGATTTGAATTCTGAAATGCTCTGTTTTGAAAGAGTTTAACTCATGATTTTGAGAAGTCTTGTGAAGACAAATGGTTTTGAAAACCGAAACTTAGTACACGTGTGGGTACGCCTATTAAATGGATGGACTGAATATACATTCATATATGTTAAATTGAATAATGATTATAACGTCGGATGTCTAACTATTGAATTCATCTAAACGGGTTAAAGATATATATTATCTAAAAGGCTTATGTCATTGATCCTTTGGTGATCAAAAAGATATAGATTATCTAACTCTCGAGAATTGATATGTATTGTCATATATATCGCGTTGGGTGACCACCCGACAAGTAGCATACTAGGGAGGGTAGTCATGACCCCTTACCTAGGCCCTGAATGTGTTTTGGCGTGGTCAACTCACGGGTTACCGGTATTCGTGACATGGTTGCACAATCGGTTTATGCTAAACTAGAACCCTGGCATTATTCGGATAGAATTTCGAATTGGGATAGATATTGGGCAAACTAGATTGTCTGACATTATATCTCGGGGATTACCGTAGATATTGGGCAATCAAGTTGTCTGGCATTATATCTCGGGTTGTGTTAAACTAAAGAAAACGTAATTGTGAACACGATTTGCTTGGCATTTCGATTATAGCTTGTGATAGCTAATTATCTATATTTGATAACGGTTTAATAAATTGAACCGAGTGTTAGTGAGGGGGCACGGTAGGACTCACTGAGACAAGTTGTCTCACCCAATCCATATTTGTTGTTTTTACAGAGAACAGGTTATAAGGACAGCAGGCGGCACAGTTAGTCGTCAGGCTCGAGGAGAAGTTGGAGATGTAATCTTCCATCTATGTTTTGGATTCTTCTGATGTAGTCTCTGTATTCGGTCTTATGACTCGAAGTTGTAAAATGTTATTTTTATAGTTTCCGCTATTTCTTGTAAAGATGTATATCTGAACAGGAATTTTTATACTCTGATTTATACCAAATTGTATATTTAGGTGTTTCTTTGTTTTAAGAAATACCGGGGTGTTCCAGGTAAATTGTTGCGTTACGTTTTTCTTTTACTTCATATTCCCTAAATTTGTGGATTTACTTTGACGATCAATATTTACAGCATTCGTTAAGGTTTTTTTATAAATTAATACAATGATTATTTACTCCCCCAAATTTTTTTATTAAATTAAATTATTATTTTCCTCCATTTCATAATGAATTGGTGGAATGTGCATAATGGTGGACAATTTTGTCATTTTTTTTTTTTGGAATAGAAGACAAATAATTAATACTTTTCTGTTTTATTTTGACAATAAATGCTTTTCTCATTATGGTTAAAAACAGAAAAATCATTTTTGGCCTAGTATCATTTCACCAATTCTTTATGGAATGGAATACTGTTTAATAATATACACTAGTATGTTTCTACTAACCGAACATCCCACCCTTCCATTTATCCATCCAACGGTTCGCATCACTTAGTAGTTAGTTCCCCCATATCCCTTTCTCCATTGTGGTTTTAACTATAAACCCTTACTTACTCTCTCTCTCTCTCTCTCTCTCTCTCTCTCTCTCTCTACTCTAAGGCGCACGCTATTTCCCGCCCCTCTCTCTCTCTCTCCACCTCGATCAGTTTTCCTCTCTCTCTTCATAGATCTCGTTCCTCACAATTCATTACTGGCCTTCAAAAATCCCTTCATGCCTTCCATGAACGTTGTGATTTTCCCTCGTCGCTTTGTGTAAACGCTGTATTTTTATTTTTCTCATACGGCCGAATACTTTTTTCTGTCGTGAACCTTCTTGTTGAATAAGGTGGTAGAGTTCGTGTTCGTTTTCAACAGTTTTGGATTTACGAAACATTATATGGTATGAGTTTTTCAAAATTCAACTCCTTACTGAGTTGAGTTAACTCACGTGACTCTGAATTGGGAGAGAGTTGAGTCAGTGAGTGGTTTTGTAATTGAAGGACAATGCCATCGGTTGAGATGAGGCGAACAACGAGGGTGTTTGGGGTGGCAAAAGGTGGCGGCACTGCCTGCGTGTTGCGGTCGGGGAAGCGACTGTGGCCTAAATCTGGGGAGAGAAAATCGAAGAGAGGCAAGGAGGGAGATGAGTTAGCGAAGAAACCGGCAGGGATGAAAAAAATGGAGGATGAGAACGATGAGGAGGACGACAACATTGGTATATTGGAGATGGTGAAGCGGAGGAACCGAAGGGCTCAATTTTTGAAGGAACATGATGAACGTGATAGATATTTCGGGTTAGTGTATACCAGAAAGAGGAAGATAAGTGTTACGATTGGGAATGCGAATGAGGATAGTGAGATGAATCAGTGTGTCCTTGTTGTGAAGTCCTCTTTTGGGGAGGACATTGTTTTTTTCTCGCGTTTGTTGTTTGAGGTGTTGAGAAGCATCACAAGGTTCGGGCTAACACTCAAACACCTCTCTGCTTTTCTTCTATGCCACCCTACTCTTGCTGGTTATGCATCACAGGGAATACAGTTCTTGCAGGTAAATCGTTGTGTTACGTATTTCATTTACTTCGTAGTCCCTAAATTTGTGGATTTAATTTGACAATCAATATTTACATATATAGTGTATACGTTAAGGCTTTTCACAAATTGATACAATGATTATTTACTTCTCCCACTTCTTTTTTTTATTATTAAATTAAATTATTACTTTCCTCCACTTCATAATGAATTGATGGAATGTGCATAATGGCGGACAATTTTGTTATATATTTTTTTGACGGGGGTATAAAAAACAAATAATTAATGCTTTTCTGTTTTTTTGACAATAAATGCTTTTCTGTTTTAAAAATATTGTTTTCTTTATTTTTATATCTTTCCCTATATTGATTTGTTTATTGTTATTTATTTATGGTTAAAAAATAAGTGAGTTTCTCTCTCCTATTACCGCGTATGTAGGGATAGATAGATATAACATAAAAAAAGACTTAATTACAGTTTTGGTCCCTCTATTTTCCTCAATTCACGATTTTGGTCCCTAAAGTTTTAATTTGACAATTTTGGTCCCCCTATTTTCCCAATTTGTAAAATCAATGTCCCCCTCTTAATTGGTAAAAATTGAAAGTCAATTTTGACTGACTTATCCTACGTGGCAGCCCACGTGGACTGCCGCATAGGCACCCCACCCCCACCTTCTTCTTCCTCCTGGCCCTCTTCCCCACCGTGAAACCCCCCCCCCCTCCACTGTTCCTCTTCCCCTCCCACCCCCACCTCCGGGAACCCCCCCCCCCCCCCACAACCACACCCTCTCTCTCTCCTTTCGCACCGGTCCTCTTCACCCTCCCCTCCCACCGATCCCCCTTTCCCTCTCACCACCGTCCCTACCGTCCCTCTCTTCCCCCTCGTTTTCCATCTCTCTCTTCGCATCTCTGGTTCGCTCGTCGCTCTCCCTCTCTCCCTCGTCGCTCTCCCTCTCGCTCTCGCCGTTCTCTCGCTCTCTCTCTCGCAGATCGCAGTCGCAGTCGCAGAGGAGGGAAAGGAAAACGAGGTGGGTGGTGGCTGTGGGTGGAGAGAGAGATACTGACGGTGAGAGAGAAAGGAGAGGGGGGGGTTCACGGTGGGGAAGGGGAACAGTGGAGGGGGTGGGGGTGGGGGGTGTGCCTACGTGGCAGTCCACGTGGGCTGCCACGTAAGATAAGTCAGTTAAAATTGACTTTCAATTTTGACCAATTAAGAGGGGGACCTTGATTTTACAAATTAGGAAAATAGGGGGACCAAAATTGTCAAATTAAAACTTTAGGGACCAAATCGTGAATTGAGGAAAATAGGGGGACCAACGCTGTAATTAAGCCTAAAAAAAATAAGTGCTCATAAAAGTTGTGTTCCAACGGGTTATTGGTCCTCTTCATTTACTTTCTGTGCTTATGACATGCATATATATGATTTTGATTCGAATCCAAGTCTCTATATTATAAGAATTTAATTTAGGTATACATAATTGATAACAATTCATAGAATAGTCTATATATAATGTGGTTATTATAATAGACTATATTCTTTTCAATGATGTGTCAACTTGTAATTGGTAGATAATATAAAACATTTATATATCTATTGTTCATATAAATTAAATCTAGTTTATAATGAGTTTAATTTATATTTATATACACATATATCACAATCAATCACACTTCTGCAATGGTAGATAGTGTAAAACACTCGTACCTATCTATCGTCTATATAAATTAAATTCATTTCTAATTCTTCTACATTATTTACCCCGTGATCTTACATAACAACATGTGAATTTAATCTTCTTTCAGGGTTCTGCTACGGAAAACGCTGGAATTTGTCAGTTTTTTGGGATTCAACGGTTCTTGCCACTTTTCTGGGTTGATTTTTCCGCTATTCCTCTTTGTTTCAAGTATCTCCATTCTGCACTGCTTTCAAGATATATCTCCCGGCCATTTTCTCTTGTACATATTCCGGTGCATGTGCCTAATGATGTTGAGAAGAAAATTGATCTCCTAGATTCCCAGATTGAACTCCACACTTTGTTCAAAGCTTCTGACAGTGAAATCATCGTCACACTCACACCCCAAGTTATTGAGATCAATGACAGTTCATCTTTACATGAATCTCTCACACCCCAAGTTATTGAAATCGATGCCGGATTATCTTTACATGATCAAAAAAAGAACTCTAAACGTGGTCGGAAGAAGAAAACTTGCCGCAAGAAAAGGAAATCTCCAAAAGAACGTGTTACATCATATAAGAAACTTAGAACTTTGACTAACAGTTGCACCAGTTTAATCCTTAGAGAAGCTAATTCTGTCAATGGAGATTCAAAAGGAGGATCAGATTCATCTTTCTGTTATGCAGATATATTGATTGTAGAGCCAGACAGATGTTACAGGGAAGAAGAAGCAATTATCACTTTGGAAGAAATTCCCAACTCAAGAAAATGGCATCTTGCAGTGAAGAAAAATGGTTCAACAAGATACACTTTTAAGGCTGGTAAAGTAATGAGACCGATATCTGCCAATCGATACACTCATGTGAGAATGATCACCTTAGAGAATGGATGGAAGCTTGAGTTTGCTAATAATCAAGATTGGATTGCCTTTAAAGGTCTTTATAGGGAATGTTCCGATCGCGATATTCCAATTCCGGTCACAAAGTTCATCCCGGTACCAGGTGTTCGTGATGTTTCGGACTATGCAGACGGTTATTCCGTTCCGTTTAGGAGACCGGATTATTATATATCAGTTTATGGTGATGAGTTTTTTAGAGCAGTGACAAGGAAGACTGCAAATTATGACATGGATTCTGAAGATGAAGAATGGTTAAACAAGTTCAATAATAATAAGTTTCAAGAACATGTTTGTGAGGATAATTTTGAGTTGATTGTTGATGCTTTGGAAAAGGCTTATTATTATAATCCAGATGATTGTTATGATGAAAAAACTTTTGCTAATTGGTGTCTGAATCTTGTTAGCAAGGAAGTTATAGAAGCTATACATAGTTATTGGATGAGAAAACGGAAACAAAAGTGCACTTCACTTCTTAGGGTTTTCCAGGTATATAAATTTCCCATTATTTCATTCCATGTTTGATCTTCATGCAATTTTCTCCTTTAGAAAGTCATAAAGGAAATATTTAATTTATTGTTGCAGAGTTATCATCAAGCAAAGATATTTCCACTTGTTCCTAAGCCATTGATGCGAAAGAAGAGGACATTTAAGCGACATCCTAGTCAAATAAGAAGAGAAAAGCTTCTAAATGTTGTGCAAGGTAAGTTTATGCGTTCATGTCGTAAATGTATAGATGCATGCTGTAAAAAACTTGCTCTGATATATTAATTTACAGCAGCAACTGGAGGTGAAAAAGATGGCATGGAGAATACGAATGTGATGGTTAAGATTGAAGTAGCTAAAGCGGCTGCAAACAAAGCACAAGAAGTTGCAATAGAAAAACGGAAAAGGGCTGAGTTTCTTATGGAGAATGCAGATTTGGCAATGTACAAAGCCACAGTGTTAGTTAGAATAGCTGATGCAGCTCAGGTTGGAGGATCAGTTGATGCGTTGGCAGGACACTTTCTTGATTGACTGGTAGTGAAAATAATTCCTTAATTATGCTTATTTTAATTCTCTAAGTTATAACACCCAATTTTCTACTTGTATCTTCATCTTGTTCCCTTAGAATATAACCTCACTTTCAATCATTTGTATAAGTAGATTAGTTGATTGACTTGGAGGAAATTATAGTAAGGGGGGAAGGAGGAATGAAATATATTTAATTTTAACCCTTGCTCCTCCTGTGCCTCTCAAGATTTGTTGTGTTTCCATCAATTGAAAAATTGATTTTTGGCATACACCTATTGTCACAAGTCATAGTTAAGTGAGCTTTCATAGCCTAGTAAATAATAAATAAATCAATACACAATATGTGTAAGGGTGTGTTTGGTAGAAGAGAAAGAGAGAAGAGATAGTGGTTTTCTATTGTTTGGTTTTTGATAGAAATAGAATAGAGAGAAAAAGAGAGCATTAGTTTAGTACTGTTTTACAGTAAGAGTGTGTTTGGTAAAAGAGAGAGATGGAAGAGAGAGGAAGGGAAGAGAGATTGACATTCTATTGTTTGTTTAATCTCTCTCTCTCTCTCTCCTATTCTCTTCTCTTTCTCTACCACCAAACACACCCTAAGTCAAAATAGGGTGGCACTAATATTAGGATTGAAGTGGCACCGGGCAACCGAGTTTTTTCTTTTGTCGAATATGCAATATTTCATTGAACACGGGCATAGGCCACCAAAACATTACACGGAATGTACAACGCTAGCTTACAGGGAAGCATCATCAGGTCTTCTGAGGGACGAATACACATCAGGTATAGCTGAAACTCTAAAAATAAAAGATAACCATATGAGCGGCACCTAAGCCAAACTAGATCTACTGAACTAACTTAAGGATAGACATAATAAAACGCGAAATTAACACCCAAAATAATTATAAAAATGTTGCATTGTTTTATTTTATTTTATTTTACTTGTTTGTTTGCAAAAAAAAAAAATTAAAAGTGATATCCCCATTCTATCTAAAAGACACCTCAAAGTGATATATTTTTTGATCTACACTATATTTACACGAAATAAACCACATATGATTTTCCCAATACCCCCATTCTATCTAAAAGACACCTCAAATTTTTAAGGGTAAAAATGTCATTACACTCTATTTCTTCTTTTTTTTCTCTTTATTCTTACACTCTCTTTCTTACTTTTCACTTTTCTCTTACACTCTCTTTCTTTCTTTTTTCTCTTTCTTTTTACACTCTCTTTCCTCCTTTTCACTTTTCTTTTACACTCTCTTTCTTCTTCTTTTTTTTACTTTACTTTCTCATAAATAATTATTCTCTTTCTCTTATCACTTCACTTTAATTCTTTTAACTAAATTTCTAAATTTATACAAAAACTACTTTAATTAAAAATTTTGAAGACTACTACTATAAACCTACTATCTAAAACACAAGAAGGCTTAATGACTATTTAAATTAGTAATTAATATTTAAAACAAATATTTCTTATTGATAATCCAATATCTAACTTTTATTATATACTATAATCTACTAATCAACTAAAATAATCAATTAAAACTACGAGATAACTGCACTGATAAATAAAAAAACTCGGGATAACTACAGTGATATAAAAAAAACACGGGATTAATATTTACCATTGATATTTATAATTTTTTTGACAATTTATAATTAATATTTACCATTGATAATTATAATTTTAGAAAACTACTATAATTAAACCTACTATCTAAAAAACCATGGGATAACTGCAATAATCTGCTATAATCTACTAATCAACTCAAATAATCTAATATAAAAACACGGGATAACTGCAATAATCTACTATAATCTTCTAATCAACTCAAATAATCAATTGAAACTATGAGATAACTGCAATGATATATAAAAACACACGGGATAACTACACCAATATATAAAAAAACACAGGATTAATATTTGTCATTGATAATTAAATTTTTTGAAGACTACTATAAACCTACTATCTAAAAAACAATAATAATTATTGACTATTTTAACTACTGATTAATATTTAAAATAAATATTTTTTATTGATAATGTACTATCTCTCTTTTACTATCTACTATAATCTACTAATCAACTAAAATAATCAATTGAAACTACGAGATAACTGCACTGATATATAAAAAAAATGAGATTAATATTTGTCATTGATAATTAAAAATTTTGAAGCCTACTACTACAAATCTACTATCTAAAAAATAAGCAGACTTAATGACTATTTAACTTACTAATTAATATTTAAAACAATTATTTCTTATTGATAATATACTATCTAACAAATTTACTATCCACTATAATCTACTATCAACTAAAATAATCAATTGAAACTACCAGATAACTGCACTGATATATAAAAAACACGGGGATAACTGTAGTGATATTTAAAAAAGCACGGGATTAATATTTGCCATTGATAATTATAATTTTTGAAAAATACTATCTAAAAAAACAAGAAGGCTTTATGACTATTTAAACTGATTAATATTTAAAACACACGCGACAAATATTTGTCACTAATACCTAAAAAAGGACAAATAATAGTTATTCATATATAAAAAAACACGGGATAAATATTTGAAACTGATAATCTACTATCTATCTTTTACTATCTACAATAATCTACTAATGAACTCAAATAATCAATTGGAACTATGAGATAACTGCACTGATACATAAAAAAACACTGCACAACTGCACTGATATACAAAAAAGTACAGTGATAGCTCCAATGATATATATATATATATATATATATATATATATATATATATATATATATATATATATATATATATATATATATATATATATAAACATGGGATAACAACATTGATATATAAAAAAACACTGTACTGATATATAAAAAACACACGGGATAAATGCACATATTGTTTTTAAATGATACTTCTACATTTTTAGTTTTAATATTTATCAATTTTTTATTTGAAACTCCTGTTTTATCTACTTTAAATTTTTCTTTATTTCCAAGGGGTAATGTTCAGATTATTTAAATACTGTCTAAATTCATTCATAAAAAAAACACGACAGCACCTGTCCGTATGCAAGTCATCCTCTATATTTTACAATTGATTTTAGATTAATGAGATCTCAAATTAACGTCTCTATTTGAGGTAATCGTATCACGTAACGCGATCGGCCCGTGCAGATGCACGGGTATAGTACTAGTTGTTAATAAATATACATTTACTGAAAATAAAAAATAAAAAACACAAGGTACGAATTGTCTTTGATTTAAAAATATTGGTACCATGAAACAATATTAAAGCATTTAGTTTATCATTTATTGAGTTATTTATTAATCTTTTGTATGAATTGTTGATTGATTTTTTCAGTTATGACATGTCTCTTTGTATGAATGGTTGATGCAGGAGCTAGAGCAGGATATGGCCCAAGCTATTCACAGCCTTGTTCTTTGTGGACAGACACTAAGTGTGAAGTCCAATTTGGGTTTTTTTTTTGGTACCCCCACCACCTCCCTCTCTACCCCCATCGACCCTGCAAAAAGACGCAATTGCCCTTCACAAAAATTAAAAATCCCGAACGTATCCTGATTTCAATTTTTTTTTTTGGAAATCGGATTTAGGTAAATCCGATTTCCACTAAAAAATTTAAAAAATTTAAATCGGATTTAGGTAAATCCGATTTCCACTAAAAAATTTAAAAAAATAAAATCGGATTTATTTAAGATGGGGTAGATCCGCTTTGAAAAATAACAAATCGGATGTACCTTAATTGGGGGTAAATCCGATTTGTTATTTTTAAAAGCGGATCTACCCCCATATAAGGTAAATCCGCTTTTAAAAATAACCAAAGCGGATTTACCTTATGTGGGGGTAAATCCGCTTTGTTAACCTAATTAATAAATAACTTAGTTAAAATTTTAGATACAAATTTCGACCGTCTTTTGGTTCTGTTTAGTGTGTGGTTCGTTAACACGTGACGATATTGTACGTCGGGAGAATAATTTAGGCTAAAAAATCAGTTTTCGGGCAACCTACTCAAATTGTAATGAAACCACATTCTTTAAATCGGAAAAATATCAAAGATCAATACTCCTGAAGAAGGGACTTCTTTCAGGACTGGGGACCTCAAAATCCCAAATTCCATCGTTTACTATTTTATATTAATTTTTTTAATTTTTCATAATCTCCAAAAAATCTGAAAAAAATTGCATAACCTTATTTTGGTTTTATTAGATTTTTAGTGGTGTTTTTATAATTTTTGGATTAGTTTTGGCTGTTTAACAGATTTTTAGTAGCATTTTATAACGTTTTTCAAAAAATTAAATAAAAAACAATTTTTTTTAATAACAAAATCGGATTTACCTTAGGTGGGATAAATCCGATTTTCTTTTTTTAGGGAAATCGGATTTACCTTAGGTGGGATAAATCCGATTTTCTCTTTTTTTAGGGAAATCGGATTTATGTGCCCACCAGGTAAATCCGATTTCCAAAATAACAAAGCGGATTTACCTTCAGCTAAGGTAAATCCGCTTTGTTATTTTTGAAATCGGATTTACCCCCATCTGAGGTAAATCCGACTTTAAAAATAACAAAGCGGATTTACCTTAGATGAAGGTAAATCCGAGCGAATTGTAAGTTGGGCAGGGGTATTTTTGGGTTTTAGCAATTTGATGGGGGTAGATGGGAGTTGATGGGGGTACAAAAAAAAAAAAGCCGTCCAATTTTGCTAGGCTCTTTAGAATACAGTTCCAGGCCCATATCTACCTTATGGTCCAGAGCAAAGTTTTACTTTTAGACAATCATTCAATTCTTGGACTAAAAAAGACAATCATTCAATTCTGAATTTCCTAGATTCTTGACTATCTGTTTCAGTTACTATTCAATGTAAGAATTTTATTTTTCTCGGGGATTCTTCATAACTTGACTTGAGTCTTGTTTTTGAAATACATGCCTAATATGTCCCTCTTGATTCAACAAGTCATTCCAAGCTTTCATTGTATTTATGTGTAGTGAGCAAGGATCCTTCCCTATGTGCTTAAGAAAAGCACAATGCTTTCCATCTCTCACTTTCTTCCAAGCTCTAAAACCTGCAGAAATGAAGGCATCTAATCCAGAACGTCCACCTGCTCCTTTGTTAAAAAGATAACATGGTAAGCAATATGCAGCATCCTTTGAAGGCGAATATTCTAGCCATGTAGGAAAGAGACTAAACCAAGTGTCTTGAAATCGTCTTTGATGTTTCGCATAACCAGACAAAGGATATTCTTCTAGACGGATTTGATACGGATCCCAATTCAGATAAACTTTTCGTATTTCATCGACTTGATTTGGTGAATATGTCCATATTGGAGAACGTTTTCCAAGATCACGTTCTAAAGAGTTCAAAAAATCATCTGGATTATTCAAATTTTCAATTCTTGGAACTTCAACAGGTTGAGGCGTAGAAGTTATCACTTCTTCAACTCTCGCAACTTCAACAGGTTGATGCATAGAAGTTATCACTTCTTCAATTTTTGAAACTTTAACTGGTTCGGATGTAGAAGCCATCCCTTGTTCATCTTTTTCATCCTCACAAGCTTTCCTCTTAAAAAAATAATCAGTTGTCCTAATACTCTTCATCTTTACAAATCTAAAATTATTAGCAAAACTTTTTATTAATATCAAAACACAATATCAAACAATATCTGTATACAAGAAAGAATAGCAAACACAATATCAAAACACAACATCAAAACAAAATCATCCTGCTACACATTGATAGCACTGTTCCTAAATGCTCTACTCTCTTTTATAATTCAAGTGCCACTAAAATACTAAAGTTAAACATTGGGTCATATAATAGATAAAAGGAACAACCATTTAAGAAATTTCCAACAAGTGCTGCCATCTGGCACAACTAGAAGATCAAACAACAAAAAAGGTCACATGTTCAATTTCTATTGGAGATTGAAGTTCATTGTTGTTGGCATTCCATCAAAAGCTACCAGAATCAAAACGAAAAATGCAGAGCAAGCCAGCCAAGAACAATAGCGAAACACAGCAAAATATAGGAAGCCAAGAACGGAAAAAGAATCAAAACGAAAAATGATAAAATAGCAAGCCAAGAATCAAAAACGGTAAACGCTGAGCAAGCCAATAACAAGAATGAAATGAACAGAGCTGAATCGCTGATTACACAGTTAAACTTACACACACAATGGCGGTGCCGGCGATGGTGTGTGTGTGACTGGCTTGTGGAGAGGAACGGTGGCGGCGACGTCAATGAACGGCATAGTGGCTGCAACCGGCGACGATTCAACAGCGGCGAGCAGTGAGGGAAAGTGCGGAGGTGGAGCGAATAGTGTTTTAAACCGCATGACCAACTCGGTGACCGACTCAGTGAAGGTACCGGGTCACTGGGTCAAGGGTCGGACCGAGGGGTCGACAGTTGAACCGCATGACCAAAACCGGGACCGCATGACTCGGACACGATCTCTATTTCGCGAATTTTCAGGACCTATATAGTATATAATAAAAAATTTGTACTTGTAAAATTAATAACTATGTTTATTTTATATTTACTAAAATATAAAAACTAATATCTTAATTTATTAATATTTTTAAATTTATTTGTACATAGTATTAATCTATTTTAAATCACACAAATTAATATGTACTCAACAAATATAGTGCTTATTTTTGCTAATAATGCAATAATAGAAAAGAAAAAGACGAAAAAGAACAAAAGAAACAGATTAAACGAGGTCGTTTTGATAAAAATAAAAAAAAAATTAAATTCACAACCCGGTCCGGGTCAAACCGGGTCATCGGTTCACCGGTTTTTGCAAAACCCGACCGAGTCACACCGATTTTCACCGGTTTGCTGCATATCCGATCCACACGATTGACCGGCTCTGTTACCCCCCGGTTCCTGGTTCGACCGGTCCGACCGGCCGGGCCGAGCCGTGTTTTAAAACTATGGGTGCGATGGTGTGTTGTTCTACTTCGGTGTTGTGGTAGTTTGCGTGAGCAGGAGAAAGAGGAGCGAAGCAGAAGGAAGAAACGTACCAAATACGTTTTGTTTGGAAATTTCAGAAACACTTGCGCACTACAAGAATAATTGGATTTTCCGGCCATTACTCGTTTATGTGATGAGCCAAACGTCGGCGATGAAGTTGATGACGAAGAACATGCTGATGAAGATGCAACAGACCACATTGATGTATCAAGAATTCACTCCTCTGATGATGATGATTTTGAGAATGAATGGGATTCCAATTAATTAGTTATTTTATGTTTCAACGATATATGTTAACCTATTTTTAATCAATGATGTAATTTATGTTTGTTTAATTAGTATGCAGATGGGGTACGCACATTTACTGTTAACCAGGAGGTGGTGAGGTATACAGCTGATGGTCGTATCATATTGGAGACTGCTGGCGATTAGTAAGTATTATATATTATTATTTATTAATTTATTTTTGTTGCCTTTTATATAACTTATATAGTTTATTTATTTTTGCCTTTTATATAAATTATATAATATAGGTTTCTTCCTTCAAAGGCTACAGCTACCGCCATCACAAAAACAATTAAGGAGAATTTCACCGGCAGCTGGAAGAATTGGACGGCAGTTAGAAAAGATAAAGAGGCAATTGCGAGGATGTTAAAATCCTTCTTGGTAAGTTGTTCTACGAAATAATTAATTTGGTGTATTATCTTATTGACTTGATTAATTAATTTGTCTTATTAACAAGATTATTGTAAATTTCTTAAATAGGAAAAATGTACGTGGTTACCAGAGCAGCAAAAAGAAGTTGAGAGAGTGTTCCATAATAGATGTTCCCATCGCTATTCTGAATTACTGCGGGATGCGCGCAATAAGAATGGAAGCCATCTTATATGGGAGACTCAACTTGGGTTTCATTCGGAGAGTATTAGGAAACACCATATTGTGAGAAAGCCAAGAAGAACCGCGCTTCTGAAAAAGGTGGTTGCATACACACAGGGGGGAGTGTTAATACTGCAACCCATCACAGGCGTTTGGTAAATTTATTACTTTATTACTTGATTAATTAATTATTTATAATTAACTAGTCATTTTCATGTGTATTAATTAATAACACTATATATATATATATATATATATATATAGGAGGCGATGCATCAAAGGCCAATCACTTTGCCTGAGTTGCATCGCTTCCTTCATATGCGAGAGGACACTGGTGAGTTTGCTACAGATCGGGCGAGGAATATTCAGGTAAAACTACTTTTACAATTATATATTAATGTTTATTATTTATATTTATCTTTATATATATATATTGTTTTTATTATATCATATATTATTAATAATTAATTATTTATTTCTTTGTTGGGTTATTTTTTTCAGGAGAGCTTCCAGGATGGGCTTGCTGAATACCATGAGTCACAGCAGAGCAGTGGGACAGATATCGATCCTGTGGAGGAGGCTAGAGTAGCTCGTGATATTTGGGAGAGAGAAGTTGGTCCCCAAAAGAGTAATGGTGGTATTGGACCGGCTGCTTTCAGAACAAGCATTATTCCGAGTCTATCTTCTTCACATTCTGGATCAGAAGTACTGGTCGCTCTTATGTTCCTAATTCTAGTGAGTTGAATGTTGTTACGCAATTGACCCAGCAACTGAGCGAGGCCCATCGTCAGTTTGCGAGCGGCAGGAGCAAAATGAACGGGAAGTGCAGGCGCTTCGGGAGAAAGCTAGGATAGCTGAGGAGCGCATGGAGGAGCAGGCTAGGATAGCTGCGGAGCAGGTTAGGATAGCTGCGGAGCAGGCTAGGATAAATGAGGAGCGCTTTAAGCTTTTGCAGGATCAGCTGATGTCTCAGCACTCGAGGCCATCATCATCACATATGCCATCCTACCTCCTGCAGCAGCATTTCGGCGGTGCATTTCAGCCGTGGCCTCAGCTCCAGTATTCCCAGCAGTATGCACCCCAATATTCCCAGCAGTATCCACCGCAGCAGGTTCAGCACCGCCAGCAGCAGCCATACCAGCCATACCAGCACCCCCAGCAACAGTCACCCTACCAGCCTAACTCAAACATCGATCTTAATACCGATGCGATTAGTGCTTTTCTTGCATCAGATGATACCTATTATCATCATGATGAGTCAGGCGAACAGCCACCCCAGTAGCTTTGAATTGTTTTATTTTGTTGTATAAATATTTAAGTTTTCATTTGTATTTGTTATAGATATTTGAGTACTTTGTTCGATTTTAAATTTGAATTAAATTAAATCGTCTTCAGTTCAGACCTATTATTGTTTTTCATTTCGTATATTATTCAGATCGATATTATTAATTTTAATTATTATTTTTTATTTTTAAAAAAATAATTTCAAATTTTTTTAATTAATTCAATTAATTATTTAAAATTAATTACTATATTAAATTAATTATTAATTTTCATTCCTAATTTTTATTTTTTTAATAAATAAATCAATTAATAATTAAATTAATTATTATTTTTTATTTTTTTAACAATATTTAAAGTTTTTAAATTAATAATTAATTTAAAATAAATAATTTTTAAATTGTTTTTAATTAAATTAATTAATTATTTAAAATTAATTACTATAATATATTAATTAATAATTAAATTAATTATTAACTTTTATTTTTTATCAATAATTAAAGTTTTTAATAAAACAATATTAATTTTTTAAATAAAACGAAAATTAATTTCCGGCAGATTTAACGGGTTTTCCGGCGGATTTTTTTTTTAAAAAAGTTTTTACCGGCGGATTTAACGGGATTCCCGGCGGATTTTTTTTCCTTTAAAAAAAGTTTTTACCACCGGATTTAACGGCATTTCCGGCGGATAATCCGCCGGCCGGTAATGTTATGCGATTTTTTGGGAGTTTCCAGCGAATTATCCGCCGAAAATTTCCGGCGGATTTTTCGGCTGCACGAAATCCGTCGGAAATTTCCGACGGATAATCCGCCGGAAACCGTTTGCTGCGAGCTGGCTACCGGCGCAAAAAATCTGCCGGAAAGTCCAATTTTTCGGCGGTTTTTGACTTTTCCGACGGATTTCCGTCCGAAAAAACTAACTTTTCTTGTAGTGAGGGTACTTTTGTAATTTGCAGTATATAATTTTTTTCCAGGGCAACCGCCCCCTCTCTATAGGTGTGTTTGATTTCCAATGGGATAGGATAGGAGTAGGACAACTAACTAGAGAGTTGAACTGCATTTGATTTTGAATTTGGTCATCCTATTGGATAAAAGTGGGTGTAGGAGATTAGACAAATTTTCGTCTCTCACTAAATCATAATATAAGTTTTTGTGTCATGTGAAATCTATGTAAAGTATTTTTTTATTAATTTAAACATATTGAACTACAACAACTTTTGAGATATTTAAAGATATTACTATAAAATAGAATTTGAATAGAGTGTCATATAAAGATAATTATCTAAAAGATTTTGTTATTATATCTCAATTTTGAATTTAATATCATTAACTTATTAGCTTGTTAATCTATTTTCAAAAGCATGCACCAATCAAAGGGGTTTTCGTAAAAAGTAATAGTAAAATAGACCTTTTAAATTGGCTTTTAGGTCTTGTTTGGCTTTTAAAAATGTCATGTCAGACCTAAAAACGGGCCTATGCATGGGCGGATATTGAGGTACCCATGCCCGCTGGTATCCATACTCGTAACAAGTATACTTATTTGGAAAATTTCCTATTATTGTTAACTCAAGTGTTTTTTATCTCATTTCATTAACTATTATAAACTAGCAAATAAATGCATAATGAAATGCCTAATATTTTTTATATGAATGAATAGAAAAATGGTGCTCAAAAGGTTAATTTTGTATGATACTTACAATTTTATTTTATAAAAAAATATTTCAATTATGATTAAAAGTACCAGCGGGTATCTGCGGGTACCCGCAATGAGACATTACCCGTGAAAAACCTGTTAGGCGGGTACCTGTGCGGACACGTGGTGGACACGAGTAGCATTTATATCCAACAGGGCAGGTAGCGGGTAACCACTACTCTTGCCCGCCCCTCCTCGTTGACATCCCTATATAAGCTCAAACATTATTATAAATATAAGTAACATTCAAAAAATACTATAAGCTAATAAAAAAATGCTACTATAAGTTAGTCGTACCAAACAGTTATAAAGAATTTATTATCTACTCCCTAGGTCCCTTAATATAAGAGTCTACATTTGTTATGCATATTAAGAAAAGTTGGTAGTGAAATTAATATGTTTAATTTACTAAATTACCTTTTGTGTATCGAAGTATTTACTGTTAACTTTTCATATACAAAAACAATTTAGTAATATCCATAATAAATATATTTGAAAAAAAAATAATAAATATTTTTTTAACAACGAGTAGTAAATATATTTAGATATTTATAAAGAGTCTATTGTCAAAAAAAAGATATTTATAAGAGTCTTATATTGAGAGACGAGCAACAAAAGTGTCAAAAGGGATCTTATAATTTGAAACAATGTGGGAGTATTAGTTATCCGCTAGATCGCATTGATAAATAGAGTCTAGATTGAGAAGCAAACTAGCTACGTTGTACAAGTGTTGATTGTGTGGATGAGGCATTTTTCTGTTAAGTTCATACGTGGAAGAATTTGAAAGGTGCTACCTCTTTCGATTTTACAATACTTCATATATCATTTTCATGTTATTTACAATTACTAAAAAGACTAAAAAATATTGTAAGTAATTAACTTTTTCCAACAAAGAATGCTCTTAACTAGTTAACTATTTATTATTCAATTCTATGTACTTCTCACTCTACAATAAATAGCTAGGGATATTATTGACAAAACAATAATAAATGTCATTAACTTTGAAAACGACGAGTAAAATGAAATAAAATTATTATAAAAAAAATGATATTTATTGTAAAACGAGTGTAACGCTCTGTTTGGCAAAGCTGATCCGCTATATCCGCTAGTTTATAGCAGATCAGCTAGTTGTAAGTGTTTGGCACGACCAGTTTTTAGCGTTTTTTCAGTAGTTTGTAGCATTTTTTGAAACGCTACTTGAAGTAGCGTTTGAACTTATAGCTTATAGCGTTTCATTTTTTCTCTCAATTTTACCCTCACTACTTAATTAAGTTACTCATTTATCCTCCATTAAATGAACTTCTCTCTCCTTTTTAAGTATTAATTACAGATGTCTATTTACGTAATTTTATATTTATAAGCTACTTCAACCGCTAATTTTATCAAACACTTTAAATACAATTTGTTAGCTTATCCGTTATTCGCTACCTCATCCGTTCTTAACTAGCTTATCCGTTATCCACTACATTTTGTCGAATAGAGTGTAAATGTTGACAAGGATGGACACGCATTGCCTTGGCTAATTTAATGAAGTTAGTTGGCAAGCAGGTTGATAAGAATCGTAGCATAGATAGCAGCATAGCATAGCATGTGGGAATGTGAAGTCTTACCAGCTACTTCTATACACATGAATCATGATCATGAAGTCCACCACACAGTTCCAGCTCGATCCATCTTGGCTTAATTTCTCATTTAATTTCCTTGACTTGTCAGCCTGCATGTCTTTTCTTCACATATATTGTCGGTTAAAAACTTGACCCATTTCTATATTCACTTTCTCTTATTTATTTTATTACTAGGGAATTCAGCTGGTCACTTCTATCTAGTTTTGCCATCCGCGCCGTTCGAATTCGAGATCTTATGATGTAATTCAAGTCCAATTACCAATTGAACTAACTCTTGTTGATATTTTTCTCTTATTTCTATTTCTATTAATTACTAAAACTAAAAAACATTATTTGCAATATTTTACAATTACCGTCACATTTATTTATTTCACACAAATTTAAAACAAATAAAAATAAATAAAAAAGTAATTTTACCAATTAACTTTATTGCTTATATTTCTTTTCTATAAGGATGCATATCAAAATTTTAAAAGCATTTTATTGAGGTTAAATAGAAAGAAAGCAATTAACAATATATTGAAATTTGAAATGACAATATTTTTTAGAAATGACAATCAAGACTATATAATAAGTCGTTTATTTTCAGAAATTTTGAAAATGGTAAAAGAACAACTTTCATTGTTTCCAAAATATATTCTCTTTTTTTTATATATATCAAAATGTATTCTCTTATCTATTCATTATGTCTGCATCACAATTGTTCAGTATAAGAGTCTGCCACTTTTATATATATTAACAATTTAAAATTCATAAAATTTTTAAAATTTAAATATAAAATATTTTGAGGAAATATCTCCTTTATATTGGTAAATCTACTTTTCAGTTTTTTTAAGCACTGTTCATCCAAATTTTTCCTGTTCATCAACTTAACGGGGGGAAATACCGTGAACATGACAGTAACGCCTACACTATTCGGTACAACTATTCATAAACAGACCGCGAAATTCAAAATTCAACTACTCTTTTTTTTCTCTCTCTCTCTCTCTCTCTCTGTGTGCGAAATTCATAAACCGACCTCTCACTTTCTCTTTCCAACACTCTTCTCTTCTTCCTTTCAAACCCACCTCCACCCACCACTCACTTCCACACCAGGCTTCACCACCATTTTACCTCCATTGGCTTCAGTCACTTTTGTTTTCTGTTCCCTCTGTGCGATATAAGCCCACTTTAAAAACAACAGAACCTAATTTTGCATTCCATCTGTACTCATCCAGCACTGCACAAACACAAGGGAAGAGAGAAAACGAAATTTCAGCAATATGGAGTCAGAGAGGAAAATCGTGGAGAGATCGAGAGAAAGCAAACGAAAGGAAAAAAAATGAGAAGAAATAGAGAAAAAGAAGAAGTAACGGGCGCGAAGGGGAGGAGAACGACGGTGGGTGTGGGTGCTGTACGGTGGAGGTGGTTTGGGGTTACGGTGGCCACTGTGTGATTCCCGGGCCGTCGCAGTCGCCGGCATCGTCGGTTGGTCTATCGCCGTCGCCGTCATCGTCGCTTCGTCATCGTCATGACTCCTCTCCTCCTCCACCTCTCTGGCAAACACCGTCGCCGAAAACGGCGGTGAAGAGCAACTCGGCGGGGTCTTCAAAGCTGAGGAAGTTCCACGACCGCAGATCCAAGATGATAACCACTGGCGACCTTCTCAACATCGAACCTCTCGAACTCAAGTTCGTCTGTAAGTTTTTTTCCCTATTATGTTGCTCTTTTTCTGGGGATCCCTTTTCGTGTTCTATGGTTTGTTGCGTATTTGATTTTTGATTTTGCATCATCATTCCCCTGTTTCAGTTGAGTTGAAGAACGTCTGTACGATAGCTATGTTGCTTTTAGGGTAACCTTTCATTTCATCTCACTTTCTGTTTTTTAAAATGTTTATAATTTTTTGTCCTTTGATTTAATAGTATGATTTCATTGTTATTTTGATTCTGCAAAACCTACATCATCTGCTTATTTCATTGGCTCTTGCGAGATTTGTTTGTTTGAATTTGTGTTATTTGATTTAATTATTTTTTATCAGGTAAAAACGACTAATCCGAAGAAGTTTTGTGTTCGTCCAAACACTGGAGTTATCTTACCAAATTCCACATGTGATGTTACAGGTATTACATGTTACTTTCACCCTCTCACATTTTCATTTTTCGTTTTAATTTATCTTTAGTCAATGGCTTGGTGACATTTGGTTGGTCTGTTACAGTTACCATGCAAGCGCAAAAAGAAGTTCCTTCTGATATGCAATGCAAGGATAAGTTTCTTCTTCAAAGTGTAAGAGTATTTGATGGAGCCACCCCAACGGATCTCAATCCTGAAATGGTACAATACATAATGATAGTCGCCATTACAGCTTTGTTTGTTTTATTTGTTTATTTTTTTCTGACATGGTTTAAAATGTCAAAACTCGTGCCATCTTTTCCTTTATGTTATTACTCTTTACTTAAGGATGGTTAAAAAAATAAACTGCAAGTATGCGGATGAGTTTTTTTGGAAACAAATAAAGGAAGATGAAGAGTTGGAATGGTCACGTAATTCCACTCAGTTGACCCAATGTTTAAGTGAGTACATTTTTTCCTCTTGGATCTCTGTCTTCTGTTTCTCCATGAGAATATGGAGGATTACTGCACATTGATAGAAATTGCATGCGGCCTCAATCATATTATTAAATTTACTAACTGTTATGCTTTGACACTAAGACATTATCCTTCAAAATATGGTAATTTGATGGAATCAGTTTTACTTTTCGAGGACATTCTTGCAAAAATCCTATTAAAATAATCACTCTAGAAGAACATATTTCAGTTCTGAAATGTGTGAGAGGAATATAAAGTGTATTGAAATAAAATGATTCTGATAATCAACCACCTAAGGGGAAATGTTGTTGACTGGATTTCATTTTATTTTTGTTTTCAATGTATTAGACCTCTTATAAGACGTGTATAAGAGCAGGGGGAGCGAGCAACTAAAGTTGTTGTCTTGGTAGCGCAACTAAGGCTGCTGTGCTGTCTTTCCAGTTGTTGTGTCTGTTACTGTGTAAGAACTAAGAACAGTTTGTGTGGGTAGTTATTGTATGATAGCATGCAAGATTGCAAACACACGCTTCTTACACGGAAATCATATCTTTTGCATATTTATGTTCTAGGTATTTTGGGATTACAGAGATAAAAAGCAGTTTGGGGCAACTAAGGCTGAATGGTCGGTAACAAGTGAATGCTCGCCAGATGGGTGCTATTTCATGACAGCGACAACTGCTCCAAGGCTTCAAGTTGACAATGGGTATGTTTGTCCTTAAATAGGACATTGATCTCTTCATTGTCTGACAATATGCAATTGTTTACCCGTGACTGGGCACTCAATTATGTTGTTAGTGTAACATGTCATCCAGAAGGCTTTTTTATAATATTCCATTGATTTGTTAAACAAGTGATTTATATGAATGACATTTATGAGGTCATAGATCACTAATCAAAACACATTTTAGGAGAATATTTTGCTGATTGTCTTATGTTGATTTCCAACTTGCTGATCATCATACTTTTTAATTCACTAAGAGCAATTTTTGTTTTATTCTATTTTTCTTTTATTCAAGGATCAAGATTTTTCACTATAATGGATCATTGTACTTCAAGAAGATGTTTGAGAAGTTGTTCCAGGTCAGTAGTATCTTGAGCTCCCGCCTATGATTTTGCGTCTCCTTTTCACAGATATCATTGAATTGTATTCAAATCATTTGCAGGCAGATTGGAAACCAGAGTCACCAGAGGCGTAACGGGACGACGGCGAGACTGGTGATGATGGCGACGGCAACATACAGACCTCGACGGAGATGATGGTGGCGAGAAACCACAGACATAGGTGGAGGGGGCTTATGATAGTTTTTTGGGGAAACGACTACGGGGGGAGGGCAACGGCGACTTGGGGAGACGACGGTCGTCACGGTGGCCGGAACTGGTACGATTCTAACCCCTTCTTATTTCGTTTTTTATCTCTCTTCTCCTATTTTCTATTTCTCTGTTTTGATTTCTGGTTCCATTTCTTGAATCTTCGTCTCCTTCGTCGCGCAACTACCTTCGATCTGTTCGAAGAATCGAGCTCGGAGAGTTTTTCGAACAAAAACGAGGCCGTCTCACGCGGATCTTGACCGGCAGATCGAGGAGAGACTTCTCACATTTTTAAGGTATGTTGTTTCCTTCATCTTGCGTTTTCCTTTTACCTTTTTTTTTTCCTAAAAATCAGCCTATGGTTCACTGTTTTCAGCTCCTTCATGAATCTTATTTGAGCCACAAATCAATGAATTTCAGGTATTAAGCTTCAAAAGGGGGAACAACAATGATGGAGATAGTTCGTATGCAGGTATTACTCCCTCTGTTTAAGCAGCATGCTGAGTTGTGTTGGGAAACATGATTTCAGGCGTATGCATCAGCTTTGGATTCTTAGGGTGTGATGAAAGAGCAAGTTCAGAATATCGAACCTATGCATCAGCATTAGCTTTGCATTTATGTAATGGAATTTAGTCTTGGGAACACTAAACTTCTGGGTGATTTGGCAAAGTTGTTACATAGTCATATTGGTTCTGTAATTTACATTGTGTATCGTATGTTCTTATATCAATTAAATTGTTTTATGAGCTTCCCGAATACTGTTTAATCCTTATGACGCACATTGCATTCGTATAATTGTTTACTGGAATGTTAACACATTGTGTCTTCAAATGAATATTGTGATATGTATCAGGTTGTGCTTAAAACGAGTGCACATTTCTAGAAGTCAAATAAAATGAAACTTGCCTGTTAGGGTACCAGATTAAATCGAGTATGTTGAGAAATAAATGAACTTCACTGTGTTAGGGAACATGAGTGAATTAGTTGATGATTATATAGATATAATACCAATTTAAGTAGCTCTTCCTCTCTACAAGAGTAAATAAATTGAAATTTAAGTAGAAACAAACCCGCTCTTAAATTATGGTATGCCACGATCAAATAAACTAAGCCACTCTTACCAAAGTTTACGAATTCATTACAATTATGTTTTAATTTTTTTGACACGGTTAATTCTTATCACACATACTCATCCATTGTTTTCCTACCAATGAACTTCACTGTGTTAGGGAACAAAAGTGAATTAGTTGATGAATCTATCATTTATATAATCTATCCTTTATATAAGTAGATCTACTTTTCAAATTCCAAACACTATTCATGGACAGTATTCATGAACAGTATAGCAACTCAAAAAAACTATTCATGAACCGTATAGAAAAATTCAAATGCAATTTTGTATCCCGCTATTCACCCACACCCTGACATAATGGCCCTTCCTATTCACCCACACCCACTCACTCTTCTCCCTTCCTTCCCTCCGGCCTCCCTCTTCCTTCTGCTCCTAAATCCTCCTCCCACCTCCCTCTTCCTCCTCTCTCTGTCCCCCTCCGTTCACCCCCTCTCTCACCTCGCGAACCACAACCACAACCACCGTTCGTCCCTACCACACCCCGTGCATCGCATTGGTGTTCGCCCTAGTACTCTTTAATATTAACATCACATAATACTAATAATATAATATTGTCGTATTAATAAAAAAAATAGAGTGACATATGCTAAAAAGATAAGATGATATTTAAAAACTAACTTTCTTTTTAAATAACATATTTATTACCATTTCAAATATAAAAGTCTTCACTTATTTCTCTGTGTTTTTTATTTTGACATTTTCGATCGATTTAGAATTTAGCACCTAGACTCCTCGGTTCTTTTATATCTCATAGTTAAATAAAAACTAAACTTTCAATTTAGTACATAAACATATATATCTCTTCTAGTTGATGCTAATATCTATGGTAATAAGTATTCTTTATTGTTTGTGAAATTTGTCTAAAATTTTAAGAAGTTTGTATCATTAATCTTTATAAGTTATGAATACTTATAAAACTTTAAAAAATAATTGACAGACACCACAAACTTTAGAGATTATTTATTATTTTCATATAATTTAGAGATTAAATAGGAAAATGGGTGTAAGCTTAGAAGCTAGATTAAGAATTTGCTCATAACTATATATATTTGAAGTTAAATAATTAATAAGATTTCTTCATTTCAGTGAATCAAATAAAAATATTTCCAACTGAAATTTCTAATATATATAAACGAACAATCTTGATAATGATATTTTTTTTGTACACATGACCAAGGATGTTGGTTTTGCCACTGCTTATTATGGAAGATATGGAGTAGTGAAATAGGCACCCAATTACATGAAACAGGTGAAAAGAGGTGCATATATATATATATATATATATATATATATATATATATATATATATATATATATATATATATATACACACACACCCGCGTGATAATAGGGGGTCAATTTGTGCCCAAAAAAAATTATTTTGACCATTCTTAATTTTGAATTTTGCACTCAGACTTCTAAATTTAATTTACTATGGGACTTTTGCATTGTATCACTCAATTTATATGGATTAACGATTGTCTACTAACATATATTAAGAGGTGTATTCAAAAATATTGACAATGAATTCGTTATTCAACGATTTTAAATCATGAAATCATATAGAGGAGAATTATGTTGAGAATGATTACGTACATGTAGAACCATGCATTGCTGAGAGAGCACTAATGGCATATTGCAGGTGGGTGATCAGAGGAGGGAGTAGGGGTTTCTACGTTTTTTGTCCTTCCTCCATCCAGTTTAACCAATGTCCTGGTGAACCAGACTCGAGCTATGAGCGGTCGGTTCTTCAAGTGTAGTGAATGTGTCCGGGCTGATACTGCCTGTAGGCTCGGGCGGCTAGTGTACACCTGACAGATTGGTTCCTCTAATGCGATAGACGATTGTATGCTGACGTTGGCTTGTTGCTGAGGTCGTTCTCTGGTCTGCAGCTGGTCGCGTCCAGAGCTCCGCGGGGTGTACCTGCGATGGCACTCCAACGCCCAAGTCAGTGGGGTGATATTAGCGTATAGTAACGGTATGAGACAAAACGTACCTCTCGAATGATGCCTGAGCCCCCATATATAGTGACAGGGGGGTGCCACGCGACCGTCAGATCATGCGTGGGATTCGCTGCACCGTTGATCTCCCAGTCGTGGGCCTCAGTGTGCACTGGTTACTGTTGGGCCGCTCGCGCCGGCCCATTCTTCTTGGCGGGTTGCGACCCGATCCAGTACGTAGCAGAGCCCAATCTTGCTGGGTCGGTCCGACCCGGTTTTCTCGGTTCGCTCCGACCGGCTCTCGATGTGGGCTGCGGCCCAGTCCAGAACAGTTGCCCCCAAGCCAAGGCCGTTCTCTGAACGGGTGTGGGCTGGATGTGCGGCGCGCGGGCGTGCTTGTGCCTCAGATCGTTTAGCTCGGTCTAGTGGAGATCGGCTGACCTACTATCGTGAACGGGTCAGGGGCAGTCTCGCAGTTCGCGCTGGAACTGGTAATCATACCTCCTGGTGTTGTGGCACCGCGTTTCTGACATCAATTTCTTTAATCGTACCCTCTGGGCAGTTTATCGGATCTCGGTCCGAATTTGAACTTGCCCAAAAGGGGGTGCGACTCGGTTGGTCACTTCGTTTGCGAATGCGTTCGTCCCTGGGCAGCTTATCGGATCTCGGTCTGAATTGAACTCGCCCAAAGGGGGTGCGACTCGGTTGGTCACTTCGTTTGCGAATGCGTTCGTCCCTGGGCAGTTTATCGGATCTCGGTCCGAATTGAACTCGCCCAAAGGGGGTGCGACTCGGTTGGTCGCTTCGTTTGCGAATTCGTTCGTTCACGTATGTTAATCCTGTTGAGCAGGAAAAGGTTCAGGCCTAAGAGTTACCTTTCTTTTGGTGGGGCAAGCTGCCTCTCTTTGATCGCCTGCGCTGAGGCGACTTCGGCGTACGCCCGTTCAACGAGACCTTTTGATGCGATATACGCGTAACGACGCTGGTTCTTTCTCATGCGGGGCTTAATCGTAGCCCGCTCTTTGTGCATGGATCGCCCTGGGTGGTCCGCCGAGTCGCGGCTCGCCTCACCTCGCCCCATAGGCTCATGCGACCTGACAGGCAGTTTACTAAAGCATAGTCCAGTTTGACTCGCCACACAGGTTCGTCCAAATGAATTTAAGAATTAAGAACATGGAAATAACTTTCAACACAACGTAATGAAAAAATGTCTTGTCTTATTACTGATAGACGGGCGGGCCTCGGTAAAAAACCCTGTGGGAAAAAGAGTGGCCCGCCTAGTTATTACAATTCAATCTTTTTCATGACATTCCCTCCTCTTGGGGTTGTCTCTCAGTAGTTCCCCTTCCGACTGCTCGTGTGGCCACCGCCCTCTCTTCGTAGTTCATGAACCTTTGTGAACGGCGGAGGAATGCGGCCAGGTCTGGGGGTTCGTTTACGCCGACTTCAACTTCGAATAAGCTACCGGTCCTAAGACCGTCCCGCAGGAACCACAAACGCACGTCGTCCTCCAGTCCTCTCACGTTGGCGGCTTCTTTGTTGAACCGCTCGACGTACTCGCGGAGGGTCTCGTCCGATCCTTGTCTGATCGCCTTCAGAATGGCATGTGATTTGGGCTTGATCCTGGATGCGGTAAAGCGGGCACAGAAAACTCGGGCTAGCCGTTCCCAGGACGAGATACTGTTGGACCTCAACTCGGTAAACCATTCCAAGGCGGGTCCTTCCAAAGTGAGGGGGAATATCTTGCATTTCACTGGCCCGTATGCCCCCCGGTATCGCATTATCATGTCGAAATACCTTAGGTGTGCATCTGGGTCCTTCACGCCGTTGTACATTCTTAGATCCGATGGCGGTTTTTCCAGCGCACGGGGTATGGGGTACTCGTCTATCTCCCGGGTAAACGGTCTAATCTCTCCACTTCTTCTTTCTCTGCGAGGTGGTCGATCCTCGAAGCGTCGGCCTCGATGACCCCGTCGCTCTGGTGATCCGTCTTCATATCTGGAACGGGGGTGACGATCGCCCGCTCTACACCTTGATCGGGTGGGCGATTCCAGAGAATCAAACGGTGATTCCTGGTAGGAGGGTTCTTCTGGCCAGTAGATGGGGTCGGTCGAGGAGGGTGGAGTTCGAGGTCGTGGCTGGGCCAATCCTCGCCTCCTTGGGGGCGATCGATGTACCAGTAACCTCTTCGGGGGAGATCGATGTCTCCTCGAAGGATTCCCTCTAGGCCTAGATGATTCGTCGTCGCGGCGACGTTGCTCCGGCGCGGTAAACGCTCTTCCGGACGCGGCCTGATCCACAACGTTCCTGTCTCTCGTTCTCAGCAGGTCGCGTAATTCCTGCAAGATCTCGTTCGGCAGCATGACGCTAGTGTGGCCGGGAGGAGCCGCTTGTGCACTGGATGCTGCGTCGCCTAAATCGGCAACGTCGCCCTCTGGCGTCTGCGGTTGACGGGGGATTGTAGTCATGTTTCGCGGGCGTGGGGCGCCGCGAGGTCTTCCTCGTGGAGGCATAACAGTCAAGGTGGGGACGTTCTCGCTCCCACTGTGGTCGCCAATGAACCGGACTCGAGCTATGAGCGGTCGGTTCTTCAAGTGTAGTGAATGTGTCCGGGCTGATACTGCCTGTAGGCTCGGGCGGCTAGTGTACACCTGACAGATTGGTTCCTCTAATGCGATAGACGATTGTATGCTGACGTTGGCTTGTTGCTGAGGTCGTTCTCTGGTCTGCAGCTGGTCGCGTCCAGAGCTCCGCGGGGTGTACCTGCGATGGCACTCCAACGCCCAAGTCAGTGGGGTGATATTAGCGTATAGTAACGGTATGAGACAAAACGTACCTCTCGAATGATGCCTGAGCCCCCATATATAGTGGCAGGGGGGTGCCACGCGACCGTCAGATCATGCGTGGGATTCGCTGCACCGTTGATCTCCCAGTCGTAGGCCTCAGTGTGCACTGGTTACTGTTGGGCCGCTCGCGCCGGCCCATTCTTCTTGGCGGGTTGCGACCCGATCCAGTACGTAACAGAGCCCAATCTTGCTGGGTCGGTCCGACCCGGTTTTCTCGGTTCGCTCCGACCGGCTCTCGATGTGGGCTGCGGCCCAGTCCAGAACACCTGGGTTCGAATCCAGCATTGGGAATGCAGTAGCGTTAAATCTCTTGATGGAGAGCTTTACCGTCTATTGTGGTCCTACCCAACTCGAGAGATTAGTCTCTACAGTTGCGCGTAAAGGATACCCAGTTCAAGCAAAAACATATTTGAAGTGTGAACCTTCACATGTAAAAAACTAGCTAACATAAACGATAGTAGTTATAAGTTACTACTGTACTTTTACATTGAAATATTTGATATCACTATCGTCGGGTTTGTTCTATAATCAATCTAAGGGTCCCCTTGATTGGATAAGAAACAAGTAATTACTTGATTGGATAATAAGTACTTGGATCTTGTCAAAAAATAATAATAATAATAATAATAATAATAATAATAATAATAATAATAATAATAAGTACTTGGATTAAGTACTGGATATGATAGTATTGGACAGTTTTTGGTCTCATACACTATTTGGTAAACAATAGACAACACAAGCAAAAAATGTAAAATTACAACAATTCTCTTTCTATTGTTTATAGTAATTTTATATAACATATATTATAATATAACTTAAAAAATTATAAAGAAAAATGTGTGATGGAGAATAGGAGAGAGAGAGAGAGAGATATATGAGGGAGAGAGGTCATGGGATATGTGAAGATATAAGAGGGGTGAGAGGAGAGAGGCAGAGAGAAAGGAGAGACAAGAATGAGATAGGAGAGATAGAGAGAGAGAGAGAGAGAGAGATTTTTTTATTAGCTCAAATTTTTTGAAAGAGAAAAATTATTGAGTAGGAAATAAAAAACAATTTTTTGGTATTTTTTTGGGTGATTAAAAAGATGTACTGTGGTTTTTTTTGTTACCATGTCATTGGTGCGTAGTTTTCACCGGCTTTGCCGATGACTAATCTACGTCGGGGAACCTGGCTAGCCACGAGTACCCAACTTTACCGGCCCGTGTGGTTCTTTCCTCCCAATAGAGATTTTGCCACACCCAATATTTGAACCCGAGACCTTAATGTGGGATCCAAGTCCAGTTACCACTCGGACCAACCCTTATTGTTAAAGTTGTACTGTGGTTGTGATTGAGGGACAAGAATTTGGGTTTTTATCCGGTCTCTTGCCTCCCACTTTTGTACAGTACCATAAACAATTTCTAAATCAAACAGAGTACAACCAGAGTTGTTCGGTCCAATCTCTTACTTTTTAGGAAATCAAAGGCACCCTAAAATTTCTTAAGTGAGTCTGATAAATGAATATGCGATGTCCTAGTCCAATGAGGTCACAAGTTTAAATTTTAAGGGTATTTTTGATGGTCAGAATCAAATCCAAAAAACAGGTTTAGACAACACAACTGGAATAATAAAGTCACCAAATCCAAATGTATTACGTAAACTTGTGAGACTAGGAGGACATTGGACTTCTTAATGCATTTATTGGCTTTTAACTCTGATCGTTATGATGTTTGGAAATTGGTCCCCCCGATCGATTTGCATTTAAAAGGTTATTATTTAGTGTTTTTTACGTTAAAGATGTAATTTGATTGGAAGAAAGTTAATCCAGTTGGTTAAGATACAATTTATATTTTACACATACGTGAGTTTGAAATTGAAACCCTCTAAAATGTAACGACCTCACTTTTCACTGCAGTGGCGGTACTTATTTAGGACTGGCATAGGCCTTGGCCACCCCAACTTTTTCTAAAATCTTTATAAATTATATATACAGTGTCTGCAACTCTAGCACTCGATTTCTCCTAGGGATGGCGGCGGGGCGGGGGCGGGGAGTACTCCCTCGCTCCCCGTCCCCGCCTCTCAAATTGTCCCCCGTCCCCATCCCCAATTCCCGCTTTGGGGAGTTTTCCTCCTCCATACCTATCCCACGGATCCCCACGGTCCCCGCGGGGACTCCGAAAATTTATTAAAAGTTTGAAAAAATATAAATTA
The DNA here is from genome assembly GCA_039519185.1 of Astragalus membranaceus. Classification (NCBI taxonomy): domain Eukaryota; kingdom Viridiplantae; phylum Streptophyta; class Magnoliopsida; order Fabales; family Fabaceae; genus Astragalus; species Astragalus membranaceus. The sequence goes on along the minus strand of CM076847.1, from coordinate 131,687,184 downwards.
AAATATAATAAAATTGAATAAATATATAAAAGTAAGACTAAAAAACAAAACTTTAACATTTTAATACAAAAAATATAAAAGTTAGTCTTACTTTTATATTTTAATATTTAAAAAGTATAAAAGTTAGAACAATTAAATATTTTAAATTAGAAACACGTATAAAAACACTAAAAAATTAATACTTATAGTATAATATACATCTATAATAAAAATAATTATGTAATATATTTCGGGGCAGAGTCCCCGCGAGGCGGGGTATGATCCCCGTTTCCATCCCACTTTGATTGTGGGGAGATTTTCTCCCCCGTCCCCGTCCCTACGGGGGAAAATTCCCCGCCCACAGAGCCCCGAACGGGGAAATCCCCGCGGGGATCCCCAGTTACGGGTAGAAATTGTCGATCCCTAATTTCTCCTATTGAGAAGTCATTGTATTGTTGCAATTCATAAACAACTAACGCGCGTTTTTTTTGCTTTGTCTATATTTTAATTTAAATTAAAATATTTGTTTAGTTTTTCACTTTGTGTGTGTTTGTCGGTATGTGATGTTCCATCACTTTCGTATTTTGTTATTGAGTAAATTATATTAGGGGTCATTTATGTTATTTATTTGTAACAATTGGTTTTTTATATTTTTTTTAACAACTTAGTCCTTTAAGTTAGATAACGTGTACACCATTAGTCTGATTTAGTAATTTCGTTACCAAAAAGTTATGTTGGCATAAACGGTGCAGACGTGGCTGTAACGGAGCTGACAGGTCTCCATTATTTGCTGAGTGATCATCACCTTAAAAAAAACCAGAAATTGAAAGAAAAAAAAACCCAGAAATTCTTCTTCTTCTTCTTCCTCTCTCATGAACAGAAATTTTCCTCCTCCAAGAGAACCTATTCACGTTCGTCAGCTTCCTGGTCATATGGGGTTTTGTAATTCCAGATCTGGAGTTTCTGGGCTGGATTTTTTGGGTTTTGTAGCTCTAGATTTGGGGGAATCTAATCTAATTTATATTTTTCCCAATTAGTTTGTTTGTTTCAGATTTCTCTTCAATAACAGTTTTGTTTATATCCCCCTTTCAATTTCATTTATATCCCTCTTTCAATTTCAGTTTGTTTCAGATTTCTCTTCAATTTCAGTTTAGTTTATATCTCTCTTTCAATTTCCCATTTATTATGTGTCTATGTTGCAGCAGGGGATGTGCCAATGGGCAGTGGGGGAGAGGGTGGGGCAGTGGGGCAATGCTTAGAGAGGGTTGAGAGATGAAGAAGATGAAAGATAAATTTTGGATTTTATTTTTTAATAAAAAATTAATAAATATGATTCAGATTATTAATTATTGGCCACATGTATTAAGAGTTACAAACTCTATATTTGAATAGAATATAAATTTTATTTAAAATGAATTGTAAAGTAAAAACTTAATACAGTATGAAGAGATGATCACTATATATAGTGCACATTCTAGTGAAAGTAAATACAAAATTCCAACTAACTAACTAATTGTGAAAAGTTGTTACAACTAAAAACTAATTTTAACTAACTTCTAAACTAACTTTCTAATACTCCCCCTCAAGTTGGAAGAGAGATGTCAATATCTCCCAACTTGGATATGAGATGCTAAATTCAAATACACAAACCACATGAATATCAACTCCATCGAGCAATCATCGTAGACACATTGGGAAACTTAGGGGAATTAAATCTCAGTCCACAATGCCAAATAATAGTTCTACTTTGTTGACAGCAATTGATCAGTACTTGCAAGAATAAGAGCTGATGGTCTGGAATAACCATTTTCATGTCATCTCTATATTCATTAAATCTTTGAAGAATAATTAACCCAAACATGAACCATTTTCATGTCATCTCTGTATCCATTAATATGACGAAGAGAAACAATGTGATTTAATATAGGAATCTTTCGGAGACAATCATCAAGGACAAAAACAAAATTTATCTCTTTCAGGCATTTCAGCAAACAGCTTGAATGTTGTTTGGTAAAGAAAAAAATGCATAGCAATAGATTAGAGATCACAAATCCTCCAACACAAATGGAAAAAGCCAAACGAACATCAAAAAATGGAATCGCAAAAATGAAATTACAATTCGAAATCAAGAATGGTGAAGGATTTGTGTCTAAAGAGAAATCGAATCACCATAGCAAAACCAGAAGCAATGGTAATGACATAAGCAGCACTGACCAGAATGAAAGGTCGCAAGAAAAGAGAAAAGATCGAAAACGAAATTGAAACTCGATCCAAAATGAAATCGGAACTCCGCTTCAGATCACAATCATTGGAAACCAAAATGATAGGAGGACAATGAAGCGGAATCGCAAAACTGAACTGCAAGAATCGCAAATCGAGTTGAAAGAAATTTGAAACTTCAAGAATCGAATTGGAGAAGGTAAATTGCAGAAACAGAAACTCTCAAAGAAGCGAGAGGAAGGAGAAAACCCGATTCTGATTGAAACGCGAACGATAGAATCAAAACCGATTCAAAGAACAGAGAAAAAGATTTCAAGAACCGCAATCAAATATAACCAAAGAATTGCAATTGGAAATTGAAGAGTTCAATTCAGAATTAGGGATTGCAAATAGAACCGCAAGCTGAATGACGATTTGCGAAGAAGGTTTGCTATGTTTGATAAGGAATTCACTGTTTGGTTGTATTTCATCTTGTTTTCTTATTGGATTTTTGGATTGATTTCTTGGATCCACATTAAGTAAATGATAAAAGTGTTGAAAAGAAACTTATGATACCATGATGAGCACCATTGTTCAAGAATCACGAAATAGAAGGGAAAATTCGTTAGAAGACGATGGAGGAATCACCGAGGAGAGTGGAATGCGGAAGCTAGAGCGCTCTTGATACCATATTAAGAGTTACAAACTCTATATTTGAATAGAATATAAATTTCATTTAAAATGAATTGTGGAGTAAAAACTTAATACAATATGAAGAGGTGATCACTATATATAGTGCACCTTTGTTTTTAATTAAGTGATACTACATATGGTTTATTATATATAATATTATAAATTGTTTCTACAACTTTTGTGTATTAAGTTTTTCATGTAGTTTCAATTTTTAATGTTATTATAAGTTTATACTTGAATAAAATGATAATCAAATTATTATTTTAATTTTAATATTTAAATTTATAATTTTTCTTGTATATTAAATGGGGATGGTGCAACCCTAAAGGATATAGTCTTACTAAGGGAGACCTCCCAAAATACATGAACCAAGAGTCCTTAATACAACAATAGCTAGCATAAGCCATTTATAATACAAAAGGGGTCATAGGGTGTTCTATACCGCAGGATATCAGCATCCCGCACCTGCTCTGCACCTGCCATCGAGGTAGAGGTGCGACTACGACTTCGGTACGAGCCAATGATTAGCCACCATGTCCTCGTCGTTTGTCTTCTACGCAGACGCGTCCTGGTCGGTGCATATGATTCGTACGACGGCGCATGCGGTGCAGGGCCTCCTCTAGTACTATTTGTGTCTCCTCAGGTGTCGATTGCGCTCCTCGACTCTCCCTTCCCTGTACGGTAGGGTCTTCCTCGGGACATTGGAACCCTTCTCGGTCTTTTGGAGTCCAAGTCGGCATTTTCTGGACACCTTCGATACACAGCCCTTGCGCTCCAAGCACTTGGGGGGCGAAGGTGCTCAAAGCCCTTCAGGGTGGCCGGTCGCGTGTGGGCTTCGTTTTTGGTGCTTTGCTGTTTATTGTTGCGACGACCAACCACACTCCCCATTGACGAGGTTGGAACTGCTCTTTTGGCTAGGGCATTTAATGGTTCTCCATTTTCTCTTGAGTCTTTACTGTTGCCTTGAATGCATTCCCACGGCCTCCTTTTTGACTTGTGTAAATTCCCAGTGTGCATGTTTCTTTCTTCATGGTCACTTTTCTTGTCGAGTTAGGGTGAGGTGATGCAACTTTCCTTTATTGGGTGAAATGATGTGCCTCAGAAGTGTGAAACCGTTGTGATGTCCGCCTTGCGTATTTGCATGACGACACCAGTTGTTGTGTCGTTTCTTGTTGATGGATCTTCCCGAAGAGTGCATTTTTTCCGTTATTATTGTGATATTTTATCTTTGGGATTTTTCTGTCAGGTTTGCCATGGGAACGAGGAGGACGGAGGCCGGGGTTGAGGCGTCGTTATTGCCGCCAAATGCTACGAGCTTCTTTTGGGTATCAAATGAAGTTTTGCGGCGAGGTCGGATTATCTTATTGATACTGAATTGGACAAACTGAGTCCGTTGGCGCTAAATGGGCCAGGTGAGGACAAAGAGTGGGCACTTCGTTCGATCAATGCTAATGAGCAAGCGTGTTTGCCATTTGACGAGGGGCAGTTTGCGGAATTTGCCAAGTTTTTGATGTATGAGGTCGTGCTGAAAAAGGTACGTGTGATGTTGCCTTTTACTGCATTTGAAGTGAATTTGCTTTTGTATCTTAAGCTTGTGCCGAGTCAATTACATCTGAACTTCTGAGCCTTTGTGAGAGCTTTCCAAGTTTTAGCTGAGTATAGAGGGGTGCGACCATCGGTCGGGTTGTTCTTCAAGATTTTCAAGATCATTAAGTCGGCCAAGGATGCGTTCACCAAGAAGGATTTCGCCAGCTTTTTGCAAAAGGAGAGATACTTTGCTCTGTTCAGCAGCTCGATGAAGGGTTTTAAGACGAAGTACTGTTATGTCGTGGTTGGAAATGAGGCCACTTATAAGCGCCTTCACCGTGTGAATGTAGAGGCGATGAAGGTTTTAAGTTTCCTCTTTCCTAGTCGAAGGAGGTTTTTGCCAAGTCTTTCAGGGGAGGAGAAGAATTTTCACCAGTGGATCGCTAAATTTGTTGAACGTCTATGGGTGGTTGAGGACGGTGAGCCGCACTTGATAGATACAAGGGCCCTTGTTCGGTGTCACAATGTTGCGCAAGTGCGGCTTGTTATCGGTAGGAGGCCTCTCACCGTGTGTAAGACTTGGTGTCTCTTATTAGGCGTGTATAGCCTTTTGACGTTTTCTTTTCTTTTCAAAATCCATGGGGAGATTTGTGGAGTTCTGAGCTATTCCGCAAGTTATTGTTGAAGACGTCGCTGTCGTGGGAGGGGGAGCTGCGGCGTCCCGTCAAGAGGAAGAGATTGCTAAGTTGGAAATTGCGCTCAGAAGTCGGCTCCACAGTTCAGGCTTGTCAGAGGCAAGGAGGTGGTGATTCCGGTGAGAATAGTGGGGATGTCCAAGAAGCGACCTTCCTCCGTTGAGAAGCATGGAAAGCATAAGAAGAAAGGAAAGCCCTCAAAGGAGGTTGTTGATTTAATCAAGGTTGGTTCGGAGTATCTTCCGAGTACTTTTGTTGTGGAAAATCTGTGACGATTTCTGAGGCTTGTATCACGCCGCGGGAAAGAGTTAGAACGCAAAGTGGCCGTGTTGAAGGGTAGCGAGTCATCTTGCCTAATGTCGACTGTTGCCGAAGTAAAGGTGAAATTGGCCGAAAAGAGGAAGCAGCTAAAGAACCTTGAAGGCATTCTATTCTCCCTAGAAGAGACTGAAAGATACAGGTATGCCTTGTTGAAAAAGGATGAGGAATGGGAGGCTTTGCATTTCAGATGAATGAGAGGAAGGAGGAAGTCGATAGGAAACTGTTCGAGAAGGAGAAGAAGATCAAAGTCTTGGTTGCAAAGTTGCAGTCATTGCTAAGTGTTCGGGATGGCCTTGGGGTGGATTTGGGAGGAGTGTGGGAGCAGTTGGCCGCTTCGAAGGACGTGAGGGATGAGAATGTCGAGCTTCCTCAGAGGTTGGTTGATCGTGTTGCCGAGTTTGCAGAGACTGAGAAGAGGTTTGAGGCCAAAAGTAAGGAATTGTTGGTGCTCCGTGCTGCTCAGTATGGGAATTGTCAGGACCATATCCTCGCATTTAATCTTAGGGTCACGTTGGATCTTAAAGAGATCAGTCCGAGGAGGTAGATGTCTGAGGTTGGTGGTTTACTTGATGCTAAGACGGATGTTATCAATATTAAGTTGAGGTGGATCACGTAGTCTTTCTGTATTGTGTCGCACGTCTCGACCTTCGCTGTGTTTTGCTTTCTTTTTGCCCCTGTTTATCTTGCCTGTAATTCTGGATTTGTTGATACAGTGTGTAATGGTTCTGGTTTTGTCGGGCTTTAACAAATAAAAAATTGTGTTTTTGCAACTCTTGTAGCTATAATGTCTTGTTTGTTTCGTCGTTTCTTTTTGCTTGTTGAAGCTTTTTATACTCGTCGTCGTGCCTTGTTTGTTTGGGGTCGAATAGCCACTCAGACCGTTGTTCAATCATGATTGTAACGTTCCTTGGCAGGGAGATGGGACCGAGTTGCTGCTCAAGCTCGGTTGAGGCTTTTTATTTCGGTGTGTTTTTTATCAAAGAGAAGTGCTTCGATTTTCTTTTGTTTGAATAGGTTATTTTACTCTTACCTCGCGACATTCGTTCTTTTGGGCCGAGTTGGTGCCTGTGTTTGGGCCGAAGCTTTTTACCTTGACCCTTTCCGAATTAGATTAGTAGAAACTCAACGTACTGTCCTAAGACGGAGAGGGAAACCAAATCATTTGCTCAGGTTTCGGCAAGGCTCTTCACCTTGACCCCTCCTAAATTAGATGAAGAGAAACCCAACGTACCGCCCTAGGATGGAGAGGGAAACCGAGTCGGTGCTCAGGTGTTCGGTAGAGGTTATATTGCGAGCTTTAATTCCTCATCTGAAAGTGAAACATCATTTATTAATAAGATAAAAAAGAAAAGACATTATGGTAGCTATAAAGGGTCCGAGTTAGGCTGTTATTTTTTGTCGCTGGCCTTCTCATAAATGCTCTACCCGGGGTTGGGCTGCAATCTACTTTCTCTTCTACATTTTTTGTCGGCCTAGACCTCTTTCCCTTAGCCTTGGCTGGAACTGGGCTTTCAGCTCTTCGCTTCTTCGTTGAGAGGCTATAGTTTTACAGGGGTAGGAATTTGGGTACTTCTAGTGCTTGGGGATATGTTTGTGGGATTATTTTGGCGAAGTTTTCGCCGCCTGTTGCAAAGCTGTCGATTTGGGATTCTGTTGTGATTAGCGGGACGATGACGGCGCTGTCGCCTCGGTGGGGTGGGGGGAGGGGCTCCTGCACCTTCGTTGATGAGAGTGATCGTCTGAACCCACTTTGGCTCGTTTATTACTTCCATTGCTCCAGCAATGGTGTCCGGGCTACCTCTCGTAGGTTTCTCGAGCTGCGTGTCATTGCCTTCATCTTTTTCTGTGCTCCTGGAATTGTTGGACCTTGCAAGGGATCGGCTTTGCGGTATTCTACTCGGAACATGCCTTTTCCACTCGTCGCCTTTCGGCCTAGTGCCCCTTTGTTGCACGTACTTCTTCATCTCGCCTCTACGGATAAGTACTTCGATTTGTTATATTGAAGTGAGGCGCTTGTCGGCATTGTTTCCCATAGCTTTACGAAACTTTGCTTCGGAAACAGGGTAGGTCGAGTGATTGTGTTTAGTCTCTTTGCCTCTTTGATAACTCTATATTATTTAGAGTTATTTATACATCTAAACCTAAATAAATTGCTCAAATTCAAGTAACTTAAGTGTTAAATATAAGTCTATAAATAAAATAACAACATTCTAAGTTTCAAAGAAGGTTATGTAATGATTTAAGCATTTTATATATATATTGGTATGTTTGATGTGTTTGTTCAGTGCACCTACAGTTGAAGCCCCTGCACCAGGAAACAACAGTGCACCTGCACTTGATGCAGCTGCACCAGATTAAGACAGTGCACTTGCACTGAATGCTCCTGCACTGAAAACAGATTTCAAATGCAAGAAGCACCATAAAATCATACCAATGCACCAACACTTCATTAATTGATGACATCATGCTTAGTCATGGATCACATGGAGCACATGCAACTTGCAAATTTCGATGCCTACCATAGAAGTTAGCTTTGAAGAGTCACTCACTTAGGGACACTTGGCCATCCATTAGTGGACCTCCATTTGTGTTTGAGTGTGCAATTCAATCTACTGTCTGAAGTTCAGAAACTTAACCATAGTTAGTTAACTTAATCTCCAAGGAAGTCTCACTTTTTGAAGGCTATAAAAGGACCCCCACTTCTCATTTGAAAACACACCTCAAGATATAAACAAGATATCCTTATAATTAGTTTTAGATAGTTTTTAAGTTTCAGGAAGGTAAGGAAGGAATCGACAACTTCTTTCTTCACTTCCACGCATTACTAGCTAAGTGCAGGGAATCAGTGCACCTGCATTGCTCGGGATTTCATGCAAATGAACTCCAACTTGTGCAACCTTTACCTTGTTGCCTTCTTTTATGATTTCACTTATATAAACATGTTTTATTCAGTTTATCTATGTCTTGCAATGTCTAACATGAGCTAAATTTCTTTAGTTGAGATGTTCTAACCTTATAATGATCTTTTAAGTAAGTTGTTGTGCTTTTATATGATGTATGCATTTTAGTTCTTGTGTAATACTTCTTTCAACACTTGTTTTAAAGTTGATCGCTTGAAATAAGTAGATTTGTAAAAGGAGACATGGTTTACAATTAAGAGCTCAAGAACAATAAGGGTGGGTGTTTTAATAAAGTCTTTGTTAATCAACTATCTCTTTAATCAAAACACCCACTACCAAAAATACCAAACTACCCTTTTCTTAAATCAATCAACTATCTCTTTAATCATCAACTATCTCTTTAATCAAAACACCCACTACCAAAAATACCAAACTACCATTTTCTTAAATCTCTTCAACTATCAACTATCTCTTTATCAACTATCTCCTTAATCAAAACACCCACTACCAAAAATACCAAATTACCCTTTTCTTAAATCTCTTCAAATATCTCTTTAAGAAAAACACCCACTACCAAAAATACCAAACTACCCTTTTCTTAAATCAATCAATCAACTACTCTTTAATCAAAACACCCACTACCAAAAATACCAAACTACCCTTTTCTTAAATCTCTTCAACTATCAACTATCTATTTATCAACTATCTCTTTAATCAAAACACTCACTACCAAAAATACCAAACTACCCTTTTCTTAAATCAATCAACTATCTCTTTAATCAATCAACTACCAAAAATACCAAACTACCCTTTTCTTATTTTGAATTACAACGGGGAAACGCTACATATTGTTCGTATAATTTCATTACTAATAAAATATTATAAATATTTATTTCATTTAAAAATACTATAAAGATATTTGACTAAAAACTTATAAATTAGCTTTAATATTCAAAATTATTTTTAAAATATTTGGTGGAATGTTGCACATTGTCAGAATAATTATTTTATATTCTAATTTTGAGTTACAACTGGAAATTTTTACATGTTGTTGGAATAATTTCATTAACGAGAAAATGTTGCAACTCTATTTATACAAACAACACAATCTCACCCGTCAACTACTCTTTAATCAAAACACCCACTACCAAAAATACCAAACTACCCTTTTCTTAAATCTCTTCAACTATCAACTATCTATTTATCAACTATCTCTTTAATCAAAACACCCACTACCAAAAATACCAAACTACCCTTTTCTTAAATCAATCAACTATCTCTTTAATCAATCAACTACCAAAAATACCAAACTACCATTTTCTTATTTTGAATTACAACGGGGAAACGCTACATATTGTTCGTATAATTTCATTACTGATAAAATATTATAAATATTTATTTCATTTAAAAATACTATAAAGATATTTGACTAAAAGCTTATAAATTAGCTTTAATATTCAAAATTATTTTTAAAATATTTGGTGGAATGTTGCACATTGTCAGAATAATTATTTTATATTCTAATTTTGAGTTACAACTGGAAATTTTTACATGTTGTTGGAATAATTTCATTAACGAGAAAATGTTGCAACTCTATTTATACAAACAACACAATCTCACCCGTGCGTATGCACGGGTATACTGCTAGTTTGTTTTGATAAAGAAACCTTTGTTAATTCCATGTTAAGTCCTAGACATAGGATAACATAGTCCTTAGGGTGATTCAATGGGTACTTAAGAGGCAGGAGTGACCTTATTCAGCATGCCTAGACATAGGAAGCTTGTAATGAAACTCTGAAGAAAGTGACTGAAAAGCACATACTGAGGCAGCTCCATCTAGTGCACCTGCACCACTTAAATGCACAAAACTCTTGAAAGTGACTTATTTGGTAAAGACATCTCAACTCTCATTCTCAACTGATTTCCTCTACATTCTATTACTTATTTGCATTCTGTTTACTTATCATCATCATCTCAATTTGTGAGTAGTATAGTTCACACTAATTTATACACTTTTAAGCTACAAGAGTTAATCCAATCTCTGTGGGTTCGATCTTTTATACTACTTGTTTGTGGCTGTGTATACTTGCTCATTATCTTTTTCGCACACCAAGTTTTTTGCGCCGTTGCCGGGGATTGCCATTAACTTTTGTTGTTTAGATTCATAAATTAGTGTTTTATTACTCTGTTAGTTTGTTTCTTAGTGCAGGTGCACAGGATGCACTAGCTTATGCACAGAGCCAGATCACGAGAATTTGAATTAGATCCAGAGATAGAGAGAAGGTTTAGAAAGTTGCTTAGACTCCAGAAACAAAGACTTCAAAGCTGCAGAATCACAATGTCTCAACAAAGTGAAGAAGAGAGATCTCGACCAGGTTCCATTGGAGGATCAGTTAGAGGTGGTCCAGGCTCACATCACGAACCTGAGGATGATCACAGAAATCAATTCATCAACATGGGACCAATAGGTATGATTAATGATAGAAATAGACCCATGAGGGATTATGCTATGTTTGATCATCAGAATATGCAAACAAGTATAGCAAGACCTCATATTGATGTTGTACATTTTGAATTTAAACTCATGATGTTCCAAATGCTACAAACAATTGGTCAATTTGATGAATCTCCCCATGAGCATTTAAAACAGTTTTTAGAAATATGTAGTAACTTTATCATTCCTGGTGTTGGTGAAGATGCATTTAGACTTAAGCTACTTCCATATTCTTTGAAAGATAAGGCTAAATCTTGGTTGAATTCATTAGAGCCTAATTCTATTCATTCATGGAATGAAATGACTGAAAAGTTTTTAGCAAAATATTTTCCACCCATCAAAAATGCTAGAATGAGAAATGTTATTACATCTTTTAGACAAAAAGAATTTGAATAATTGTTTGAAGCATGGGAAAGATGGAAAGAGCTTTTAAGAAAATGTCCACATTATGGTCTTCTTGTCATTATTCAAATGGAAACTTTTTATAATGGTTTAGAACCCCAAACCAGAATAGTGCTTGATGCATCATCTAGGGGTGTGTTATTAAACTTGTATTATAATGAAGCATGTGAATTGATTGATAGAATTGCAACAAATAGCTCTAGTTGGCCTACTGAGAGGGTGAGTGCCTAAAGGAGACCATCAGGGGTACAGGAAATTAGTGATGTATCAGCCCTATCCGCTCAGTTAGCCTCATTGACAAACATGTTTAAAAACTTCACTTCAATGAGTGCACCTGGTGCAGCTGCACCAACAGAAAGCACTGCAGCAGCCATAAAACAACCCCCCAGGTGATACAAGTTGCGTGTATGAGGAATGTCCTAACAACCCTATTTCTGTCAATTATGTAGGATACAATAGGAATAACAATCCTTACTCTAACACCTATAACCCTGGCTGGAGGAACCACCCAAATTTTAAATGGAACAATACTAGTGCACCTGCACATAATGCAGCTGCACCAGTCACACCACCAGGATTTCAGTCTCATAACTACTAAAGACAACAACCACCTGCCAATGATAACTCCTTAGAAGCCTTTCTCAAATCCTTCATTAGTGAAACTAGAACAGCTAGGCAAGCACACGAGGCATCTAGAATTTGGAAAATCAAATGGGACAATTAGCAACAGCTCTGTATCAAAGACCAACAGGTACACTACCATCAAACACAGAAGCTACCACATCCCACAGGTCAGGTAAGGAACAGGTGAAAGTCATTTCTCTTAGAAATGGAAAGGATCTTGCAAAACCTTATGAGATTGAAAGTGAAGGTAAGGGAGAAAATGAAAAAAATAAAAACAGAAAAGAAAAAAGTTTGCAAGTTGTGTAAATATGGATTTAGGCATCAAGTTGATACTTTCACCTAAGTCACATAATGCACGACCTGTATAAAATTTTCCAATTGAGAATGGAATTGTAAAACTGCCAGGAGCACCTAAGTCACAGAATGAGTTATTGAAGATATTTTGGTTAAGGTTGACAAATTTGTGTGTCCTGCAGATTTTGTTATTCTTGATTTTGATGCAGATAAGGAAGTACCAGTCATTCTTGGGAGACCATTCTTGGCAACTGGGAAAGCACTGATTGATGTACAGAAGGGAGAACTAACCATGAGAGTAAATGACCAAGAGGTGAAATTCAATGTGATGAATGCTTTGAAGTATCCTGCAGAGGATAATGAAGAATGCTCAGCCATCATCTCTCTTGATCAAATAGTGCAGAAGCAGTTCCACAAGCAATATGATCATCTCACCAATGCACTTGCACCAGATGCACCTGCACTGCTTGATGAGGAAAATCTAGAAAAATACATTCTGCCAAGTGAAACACCAACCAAATAGGTATGGACCAGAACTTATGAACCTCTTAATCTAGAAGATCCTAACCTCAAAAAGAATTTACCCTCAATAAAAAAACCTCCAAAACTAGAATTAAAGGAATTGCCCAAACATCTGAAATATGCTTTCTTAGGGGAAGATGATGCACTTCCAATGATCATTGCCTCTGACTTATCAATAGAGCAGGAGCATGATCTCATTTGTACCTTAAGAAAGCATAAAAAAGCAATAGGTTGGCAAATGACAGACATTGAAGGAATCAGCCCTTCAATATGCATACATAGAATTATTTTGGAAGAAAATTCCAAGAATGGTATAGAAGGACAGAGAAGGTTGAATCCTATCATGAAGGAGGTTGTAAAGAAAGAAATTATTAAATGGCTAGATGCTGGAATCATATACCCTATTTCAGATAGTGCATGGGTAAGCCTTGTGCAATGTGTACCAAAGAAGATGGTGTGACAGTTATAGCCAATGAAAAGAATGAATTAATACCAACCAGAACTGTTACAGGTTGGAGGATATGTATGGATTACAGAAAACTCAACAAGGCCAAAAAATGATCATTTTCCTTTACCATTCATAGATCAAATGTTGGATAGATTAGCAGGTAAAGAGTTTTATTGTTTCTTAGATGGATATTCATGCTACAATCAAATTGCTATAGAGCCTAATGATCAACAGAAAACAACCTTTACATGCCCTTATGGTACCTTTGCATTTAGAAGGATGCCATTTGGACTATGTAATGCACCTGCAACATTCCAAAGATGCATGATGTCAATATTCTCAGATTTCATTGAGCAATCAATGGAAGTATTCATGGATTATTTCTCAGTATTTGGAGAGACATTTCAACTTTGTTTGTCTAACTTAGAGGAAATTCTCAAAAGATGTGAGGAAACAAATTTAGTGCTCAATTGGGAGAAGTGTCATTTCATGGTACAAGAAGGCAATGTGTTGGGTCATAAAGTGTCAAAGAAAGTTCTTGAAGTGGATAAGGCCAAGATTGAGGTTATTGAAAAACTACCACTTCCAACAATTGTCAGAGGAATTAGGAGCTTCTTAGGTCATGCAGGCTTCTACAGAAGATTTATCAAGGATTTTTCAAAGATATCCAAGTCATTATGTACACTCTTACAAAATGATGCACCTTTCAACTTTGATGAACCATGTATGGAAGCATTCAAAAGGCTCAAAAAGGCATTAGTGACTGCACCAGTAATTGTCACACCAGGCTGGAGCAAGCCTTTTGAATTAATGTGTGATGCTAGTGACTTTGCTGTGGGAGCTGTCCTAGGGAAAAGGTATGATAAAATCTTTCGTTCTATCTATTATGCTAGCAAAACATTGATTAAATCTCAAATGAATTATACTGTAACAGAAAAAGAACTATTAGCAGTGGTTTTTGCATTTGACAAATTTAGATCTTACTTGGTTGGCACCAAAGTTATTGTTTATACTGATCATTCTGCCATCAAATATTTAATTTCAAAGAAAGATGCAAAGCCAAGGTTAATAAGATGGGTTCTCCTCCTTCAAGAATTAGATCTTGAAATCAGAGACAAAAAGGGGGGGGGGGGGGGAGAACCAAGTTGCTGACCATTTATCTAGACTTGAAAATGAAGGAACAGGTACAAAGGAAGGAGAAATCAAGAAAAATTTTCCTGATGAAAAACTGTTAGCAATTGCTTTAACAGCACCTAGTGCTCCTGCACCTGGTGCAGGTGCATCTAATGCAGCTGCACCATGGTTTGATAACATAGTCAACTTTCTTGTGATCAAGGTGGTACCAGTGGATATGACTTACCAATAAAGAATGAGATTTTTCCACATAGTCAAACAATATTATTGGGATGATCCATTTCTCTATAAGATGTGTCCAGATCAGTTAATGAGGAAATGCATCCCTGAAGAAGAACAGCAAGCAGTGCTCCTGCACTGCCATGCTGCACCATATGGATGTCACTTTGGAAGCACCAGAACAGTAGCTAAGGTATTACAGTCTGGTTATTATTGGCCTACTTTGTTTAAAGATGCATATTTAATGGTCAAAACTTGTGACAAATGTCAAATAGCAGGTAATATTTCTGAAAGACATGAAATGCCTAGAACCAATATTTTAGAAATTGAACTTTTTGATGTATGGGGCATGGATTTCATGAGTCATTTTCCATCTTATTTTGGCAATCAATATATCTTAGTACCTGTTGATTATGTGTCCAAATGGGTAGAGGCAGTAGCATTACTAAATAATGATGCCAAGTCAGTTAGTAAATTTCTTCAAAGAAACATTTTCACTAGATTTGGCACCCCAAGAGCAATCATCAATGATGAAGGCTCACATTTTTGCAACAAACTTATTGAAAACCTTCTTGCTAAATATGGGGTAAAACACAAAATTGCTACAGCCTATCACCCTCAAACAAGTGGACAAGCTGAATTATCCAATAGGGAAATTAAAAGAATGCTTGAAAAAATGGTTGGACCAACAAGAAAAGATTGGTCTTTACATTTAGATGAAGCATTATGGGCATACATAACAGCATTTAAAACACCATAAGGTATGTCCCCCTATAGGATAGTTTATGGCAAAGCATGTCACCTACCTGTTGAGTTGGAAAACAGGCTATAAAAAAGCTAAATTTTGATCTCAACAAGGCTGGTGCACAAAGGTTTTTGGAATTAAATGAATTAGAAGAATTTAGGCAATTCTCTTATGAGAATGCATAAATTTACAAAGCAAAAGAATCCAAAGAATAGAACTTAGAGAAGGAGGAATGGTCTTGTTATATAATTCTAGGTTGAAATTGTTCCCTGGAAAGCTTAAATCAAGATGGTCAGGACCATTTAAGTTAGTCAAAATCTACCCCCATGGTGCAGTTGATCTATATGATGAAGCCTCAAAAACAACTTTCAAGGTAAATGGCCAAAGAGTCAAAATGTACTATGGTGAACATGTGGTGAAAGACAAAGTCACTACTCATCTTCAAAATCTCTAAGTTAAGGAGAGAGTCAGGCTGAAAGACTCTTAAAACAAACGCTTATGGGAGGCAACCCATGCTTTTGTAGTACATTGTTAGTTATTTTGTTCAATTTTAAGTTTTAAGTGTTTTGTAGGAACACAGGTTTTAGTGCAGTTGTACTGCATGCACCTGCACCACTCTATACTCAGTGCTCCTGCACTAACAATTCAAAATTCGCTTGAGTGAAAAATGTTCTCAACTGCCAGTACGCCAAATGAGTAATCATGATTTAAAGATAAGATGGTGTGTTGTCTTACCTAATGATGCACGTGTCTTCACGCATGTCCCTCCACTTAGCCTAACGACTAGAACACCCATCAAATCAACCTCCACTAACCCCCATTCACCATTTAAAACTTCCCTTCGATTAAACCGAAGTCACTATTGCATTCTATCTCTCTAAACCGTAAACTCTCCCCCATCTCTCAAGAAAATCCCCAAATTTCCCCAATCTCACTTCATCTTCAACCTCACGCAAAAAATCAGAAATCAACCTTAGAAATGGGAAAGAAACAATCTGCAACAAAAGGTTCTGGAAAATTTGCACCCAGTGCAGGAGCATCATCCAGGCAAGGGGTGAAGCAACTATCAAGTGCATCTGCACCTGTGACAACAGAAAAAGCTCACGTATGGCAAATGGAGATGCTACCAGAACGAGGCTACAATCTGATAAAAGCCAACCCCACTTTCATGTTTACAGTGGCTAACCTTCATTGGGATACTTTCGTGCAACATAGAGGATCTTATGTGGAGCAAGTGGTGAGAGAATTCTATGCTGGGATTCCTGTTTGATCCTAAAAGAATTAATGACCACTATATGTTAACATATAATGGAAGTGAGTTTGAAGAGAATTTTGAAAGATATGGAAAGAAAGATATGATTAGGATTAAGTCCAGGATTGCTGAAGAAGATGTTGTTTGGGAGAAGTTTACTAACACAGAATTTAAAATGAGAAGTAGTTTTATGATCAAAGAATTAGGAAATTGGCATTTGTTCATTGATGCATCCATTCTTCCTACTTCACACACATATACTTTGTCAAAAGAAAGATTGATCCTCATGGACACAATCTTAACTGAAAGCAATGTGGATGTAGGAAGATTAATTGCTAGGGAAATTTTAGCAAGTAGTATTAAGCAGAAGGGATTTTTATTTTTTCCATGTTTGATTACTGAACTATGTATAAAAGCTGGTGTCCCAATTGATGGAAATGAACAAAGAAAATACCCCCCGGTCCATTGTCTGCTGAGTTTAAAGGAAAACTGAAAATTGCAAAAGAATCCCCTAGTGTAGTGCAGGAGCATTTAATGCAGAAGCACCAAGCAGTATGGAAATTTCAACAAGAACAGCATGACTAGCTGCAACTAAGGTTCCAGGAAATTTCTGCAGTGCCAACACGAGTGGAAACCCCTGTGTTTCCTAATTGGGTTTTGCAAACACCAGGAAAGGAAGAGGAGGAATAAATTAATGAAGAAGAAGACTTTGAGAAGGAAGTAAGGCCAAAAAGAAATAGAATGACACAGAAATAGCAAAAGGGAAAGAAAAAAATTACTGAGGAGGAGCCAGAGATGTTGAGTGAAGAGTGGGAGGACACTGAGGAAGATGAGGCAGTAAAGAAAACTGTGAGACATAAAGAAGGATGTTGAGGAGGATGAAACAGAAAGTGATCAGAGTGAAGAAGGAGAAGTGAACATGGAGGCTATAGCAAGAAAAAAATATGCCACCAAAACAACCACACAATCCACAAATCAACCTGAACAACAAACCACTCCACCATCACCACCAAAATCACCTACCCCCCCCCCCCCCTCCAGCAGACACCACCTCACCAATCCCCACCCAAATCGCCAACACCACCACAACACACTTCACCCATATCACCACCCTCCCAAAACAAATCACCATCCAAATCCCCAACAAAAACACCAGCCCCACCATCACCATCACCCACCACCCAAACAGAACCAGAAAAAGAAAGTGAAATAGCCACCAAAGAACAATCTCCCACCCCAACACAATCTCACCAACAACCACAATCTCCACCCCTCACCACTGGACCCATTCTATGCTCAATAACATCATTTTTGAAAAAGAAAAATTACAGGTTATCTATGAAGATCCCCTAGCAGAAGATGAACAGACAGGTCCTGAGAAGAAGAAGGCAGAAGAAGGCCCTGATCAGCAATCAACTAATGCACCTGCATCAGGTGCAGGTGCATCCCAGCAGTTTCCAACAGTCACAGTTATACCAGCTACCCCTGAGGCCACCATACAACTGGTCTTAGAAGAACTTGCTGTAAAAAGAAGAGAAGAGCTGGGAAATACTCAGAAATTCTTCAAGAAACCTGTTGAGGTTACAAAAGCTGTGATGGAGACCGCAAAAGAAGGAGGACAGACTGAGAAAACGGTTGATGAGCCTGTTGCTGAACAAATTACTGAACAGGAAACAACTGTGTAGAGCAAGCTAGAGCAGGAGCATCTGATGCACCTGCATCAATGAAACCTGATGAACCAGAACCAACAACAGAGGTGGTTGGTACAACTGCATCTAGTGCAGATGCACCAAAAGCTGAGGAGCCCAAGAAGAAGAAGCAGAAGGTCAAACACATTCCTGTGAGATCAAGCTCGAGACTCAGGAGTGGAGCCAAAAAGTAAAGTTTAATGTGGTTCAATTATTTTGCTTAAAGTACTTTGTTTAATATGTTTGGTTTGTCCCACATGTACTAACCCCTCTCCCAATTTTTGAACAAAATTCCTTTATTGAACTCAACTTAGAGCAGTGAGGACACTGCTCAACTTTAAGTTGGGGGAGCACTTTATGCATGTGTGTGTTTAACTATAGTATGTGTGTTTGCTTTGATATTTGTTTATGTTTATGTGTGTTTGCTTTGATATATGTTTGTTTTTATGTGGGTCTACATATTTAAATATGTGTTAGGATTTGATAGATTTGAAGCATGATTAGCTTAAAAATATTTTTCACAAACATAGACAAATGCACCTCTTTGAACTGATTTTTAATGATGAAAGGAAGAAAAAAGAAAAGAAGCATTGTTTTCCTCAAATGACCAATTTTATTATTACTTTGACACATCAAATCTGAGTTTTGAAAAGAACCTTGCTACTTAGAGCTATCTGATGCAAGAGGAATTTTTGAGAAAGCCAATGTCAAAGCTAAATTTTTACTAAAAATATAGAAGAGCATAAAGAATTAAGTTTGGGGGAGTTTCCATGAATACTAAGGCTGAGTATGAGAAACTTAAAGTAGCCAATACCATAGGTTATCAAAAGAGATTACAAAGTGTCAAATTGAATGTAAATAGCTATATTGGCCTGAATCATAAAACGGTACCCGTTCCAAAGTACATGAGAAAAGAAAGAAAAATACAAAAAAAAGAAGAAAATAAAAGAAAAAGGTATGCATAAGGGGGTCAGTAAGGAGGGCAGTATATGCTACAAAAGTCTTGAAAGTAGACTCAGTGCAGCTGCACTCAAAGCTCCTGCACCATCAAAATATAGTGCACCTGCACTATAAAAGTTCAGTGCACCTGCACTCACTGCATCTGCATCAAGAAAAAGCCACCAAAAGTAAGAATAGTGCATTGACTTAACAGTTCTGAAATACTCATTCAAAGCCATTTGTTGTGCTTAGAGCTTCCCAAGTCTTGAGGATGTTGTTAGTCTAAATCCATATTTTGAAAATTTTTTAACTTGACCAAACGTGATCTAAATTTTTCAAAGGCTAAGAGAAACTTTTTACTTAGTTTTGGAATTGATTGGATCTCAATGGGGCACACACTCACACAAATGAGTTTTAATAACTTTGGATGTTTGGGAATTCAAAGGCACAAAGACAAAATTTTCTGAAAAATAAAGTTCATAAAAATTCATTATCTGAAAAATCATTTCTTGAAAAGATATGAGCTGATCTGTTCTTCTTAATTATGAAAATCTTATCTGTGTTTTTTTTTGTCATTACTTGAGGACAATCAATGGTTTAAGTTTAGGGGTGTGATAACTCTATTTTATATAGAGTTATTTATACATCTAAACCTAAATAAATTGCTCAAATTCAAGTAACTTAAGTGTTAAATATAAATCTATAAATAAAATAACAACATTCTAAGTTTCAAAGAAGGTTATGTAATGATTTAAGCATTTTGTATATATATTGGTATGTTTGATGTGTTTGTTCAGTGCACCTGCAGTTGAAGCACCTGCACCAGGAAACAACAGTGCACTTTCACTTGATGCAGCTGCACCAGATTAAGACAGTGCACCTGCACTTAATGCTCCCGCATTGAAAACATTTTTCAAATGCAAGAAGCACCATAAAATCATACCAATGCACCAGCACTTCATTGATGACATCATGCTTAGTCATGGATCACATGGAGCACATGCAACTTGCAAATTTCGGCGCCAACCATAGAAGTTAGCTTTGAAGAGTCACTCACTTAGGGACACTTGGCCATCCATTAGTGGACCTCCATTTGTGTTTGAGTGTGCAATTCAATCTACTGTCTGAAGTTCAGAAACTTAACCATAGTTAACTTCTCAAGTTAACTTAATCTCCAAGGAAGTCTCACTTTTTGAAGGCTATAAAAGGACCCTCACTTCTCATTTGAAAACACACCTCAAGATATCAACAAGATATCTTTAGAATTAGTTTTAGATAGTTTTTAAGTTTCAGGAAGGTAAGGAAGGAATCGACAACTTCTTTCTTCACTTCCACGTAGTACTAGCTAAGTGCAGGGAATCAGTGCACCTGCATTGCTTGGGAATTCAAGCAAAGGAACTCCAACTTGTGTAACCTTTACCTTGTTGCCTTCTTTTATGATTTCACTTATATAAACATGTTCTATTCAGTTTATATATATATATGTCTTGCAATGTCTAACATGAGCTAAATTTATTTAGTTGAGATGTTCTATCCTTATAATGGTCTTTTAAGTAAGTTGTTGTGCTTTTATATGATGTATGCATTTTAGTTCTTGTGTAATACTTCTTTCAACACTTGTTTTAAGGTTGATCGCTTGAAATAAGTAGAATTGTAAAAGCATACATGGTTTACTATTAAGAGCTAAAGAACTGATAAGGGTGAGTGTTTTAATAAAGTCTTTGTTAACTTGTTTTGATAAAGAAACCTTTATTAATTCCATGTTAAGTCCTAGACATAGGATAACATAGTCCTTAGGGTGATTCGGTGGGTACTTAAGAGGCAGGAGTGAACTTATTCAGCATGCCTAGACATAGGAAGCTTGTAATGAAACTCTGAAGAAAGTGACTGAAAAGCACTTATTAATGCAGCTGCATCCAGTGCACCTGCACCACTTAAATGCACAAAACTCTTGAAAGTGACTTATTTGGTAAAGATATCTCAACTCTCATTCTCAACTGATTTCCTCTACATTCTATCACTTATTTGCATTCTGTTTACTTATCACCATCATCCCAATTTGTGAGTAGTATAGTTCACTCTAATTTATACACTTTTAAGCTACAAGAGTTAATCCAATCCCTCTTGGTTCGATCTCTTATACTACTTGTTTGTGACTGTGTATACTTGCACATTATCTTTTTCGCACACCACTCTTCGTAAATTTCAGAGGGCCGAGCGTTCAGCGCGGTAAAGCGTCGTGCCTGATTTCGACCCGAGAGTCTTCTCCCCTTTGTCGTCCTGTCGGCCCTCCGGTTGCCGATTTCCTCTCTTTGGTCGTTGACACGGTCGCCCTTTGTGTCCTTTACTTCTCCATGGGTTGTGATTTCCTTGACATCTACGTCCCTTTCTGCGTGCCTACTAATTTCGTCTATGGCCATCGACTCTGGGATGAACCGAGCTTCCCTAAAGCTCCCCGTGCTCAAGGGAGGCTACGACGAACTTCTCGTCGGGGGCGCTGACTTGTACCGTCATTATGTTGAAGTGGGCTAAAAAGCTTCTGAGCGGTTTGCTTCGTCCTTGATGGAGGTCAAGTAGGTCGTGTAGGACTGCTTGCTTCCCTTGGTTAGCCGACAACTGGGTGGCGAATTGGCTAGCTAAGTCTTCCAAATTAGAGATGGACCTCGGGGGTAGGCCGATGAACTAAAGTAGTGCCACGTCTTTCAATGTCCGGCGAACATCTTGCAACTGGCGGCATTGTCATCGTCATTGATGGGCATTTGAGTTTGGAAAGAGGCCAGGTGGTCGTGGCGGTCACCGGTGCCATCGTAGGCCGCTATAACAGGCTTCCTGAATCGCTGGGGGGACCGTCATAGCCTGAACTTCTTCTGAGAATGGTTTGAAAACTCTTGGTGGAGTCCTTGCTCCGCCAGGGACCTGTGGACCGTCTCGTAAGGGGGTTATTGGCTCTTGAAGCCTGTGCTCACGAGCTTCTAAGTCATATGCGCGGAATTATTGTTCTTGATTCTTGTGTTGCTCCTTGTTTTGTTGCTCCAACGTCCCGATAGAGTTCTTCATTGGTTGCATCTCCTCGACTGGTTCTTCGACTTCAGTGTCGGTAGTCTGATTCGAACGTCGCGTTCTCACCATGGCTCTAGTTGAAGCACTCATCTCTTTGCTTGTGAGACCGTCGAGAAATGAGTTTTTACTGGCAGCCTCCCGATGGAAACACTCAAATTTTTTCTTTAAAGAAATCAATCGAACCAAAGTGTGTGTATTTTTACGACCTTATGGTTCAGATTGATCAACAAAAAAAATGGCACCGTGAATACCCTTATTTATGATTCAACTTATCATTCTATAAATAAATAATGAACAAAAGGTTCACTAAAAGTCATGGCCAAGTTCCCAAGAGAAAGTAGTCACTTTCAAAGCCGACAAACAAAACATTTAATATCCATAACTCAACGTAACATATCCCTTAAAAAGCAGTAATTTAAAGCATGGAAGAAAATAGTCCTCAGTCTCATATTATATAATTTTATAGGAAAAAAAATTGGCAAAATATCTTGCGGTCCTTTAACTTATTTTTAAATAATGATTAGGTCTCTTAACTTTTTTTATAACGAATAAGTCTTTTATGTTTTAAAATCGTTGCACCGTTGCCATTTTTTGTAACTTTCGTTTGACTCCGTTACAAAAATGCTTAGTTGGCTATTAAGTTATCTAGGTGACTGTAATTTGTGCTTGCGTGGCAATTCTAACATGGATTTTATTTAAAAATTAATTTTTTATTAAAAATAAAATTAAAAAAGTAGTCCACTAACATCATGCAGTCCCACTAATTTCTCCACTATCAGGTAGTCCACTAATTTCTCCTTCTCATGAGTTTGACGATGTTGTTAAGCTATATTCCTTTCCCATCTTCTTCATCTTCATGTTCTTTATCTTCATCTCCCAAATTCCCAACTTTTTGTTTCTGGATTATTGCTCATATGTTTCTTTTTTGGTAAATCATCTTCCATGTAACTACCAATTTGTAGTTTGGGTTTGAAGTTTTTTAGGTTTAATTTGTGATTTGGGTTTGAAGAATCTAGATTTGAATCGTAAAAATCAATTTCAAAATACCAGAAATCAAACACAATCGTTGAACTCCTCAGCCCCCAAACCCCCCAAATTATTGAACTCCTCAAACCCCTCAAACACAATCTTCAAAGTCCCAAAGAAATACGAAGACCTTTTACTCAAACCCCTTTACGTCAGCATCGTCATAACCATTTTTTTAATGGAGTTAAACAAAAACAGTTAAAAAGACCACGGTGCAACATTTTTAAAACTTAAGAGACTTAATCTTTACAAAAATAGTTAAGGGAGCTATCCGTTACCTGAAAATAAGTTAAGGAATCTCGGGAGATATTTTTCCCAAAATTTGTCTCATAATAGATGACTTTTTAGAATCTCAATAAAACATTAATATTTCTTTCCTACCATACCCCTTATTATTTAATAATATTTTTTTCATAACTCTATTAATTTATGTTCCCAATGTCATTAATACAGGTTAATTTGGTAAAATAACTCACAATTTTTCTTACCCATACAAAATTAAATAATTTTCTTAATATGTGTGAAACTACCCAAAACGACTTATAATACTTTTCTTAACTCCATTTTTTTAATGGAGTTAAACAAAAACAGTTAAAAAGACCACTGTGCAACATTTTTAAAACTTAAGGGACCTAATCATTACAAAAATAGTTAAGGGAGCTATCCGTTACCTGAAAATAAGTTAAGGGATCTCGGGAGATATTTTTCCCAAAAAAAATTGTCTCATAATAGATGACTTTTTAGAATCTCAATGAAACATTAATATTTCTTTCCTACCATACCCCTTATTATTTAATAATATATTTTTCATAACTCTATTAATTTATCTTCCCAATGTCATTAATACAAGTTAATTTGGTAAAATAACTCACAATTTTTCTTACCCATAAAAAATTAAATACTTTTCTTAATATGTGTGAAACTACCCAAAACGACTTATAATACTTTTCTTAACTCCATTTTTTTAATGGAGTTAAACAAAAACAGTTAAAAAGACCACGGTGCATCATTTTTAAAACTTAAGGGACCTAATCATTACAAAAATAGTTAAGGGAGCTATCCGTTACCTGAAAATAAGTTAAGGGATCTCGGGAGATATTTTTCCCAAAAAAAATTGTCTCATAATAGATGACTTTTTAGAATCCCAATGAAACATTAATATTTCTTTCCTACCATACCCCTTATTATTTAATAATATTTTTTTCATAACTCTATTAATTTATCTTCCCAATGTCATTAATAAATGTTAATTTGGTAAAATAACTCACAATTTTTCTTACCCATACAAAATTAACTGTTTTTCTTAATACGCGTGAAATGACAAAAAATGACGTATAATATGAAGAAACAAAGGGAACAAACTATTCATCACCCAACAAAGTCATACTTTCAATGCCAATCATGAACCCTATAAACACAGCAAACCTTCCAAACTTCCACACATAAATAATTTGTGCTACTTTAAAATTTTCCCATCATTGCCCACACATACAAACACACATATATTTTACTTATTTAGGTAATTATATATATGGATGAAGGGTTAGATGATGATGGTGTGAATGTGAGGTCAGTGAGCAGTCTAAGGATGAACATTGGATCTTCAAGCAGGAGGAGTTGGGCTCCAGTAACTGAGGTTTGGAGTGGAGATCATGATGTATTTGAGAGGAGTAAGAGAGAAGATTATGGTGATGATGAAGAAGAACTTAAGTGGGCAGCCATAGAAAGACTTCCTACTTTTGAAAGGATGAGAAAAAGTATTGTGAAACAAGTTTTAGAGAGTGGGAAATTTAGTTATGAAGAGGTTGATATATCCAAGCTTGATTTACAGGAAAAGAATAAACTCTTGGAGGGTATTCTAAGAACTGTTGAAGAAGACAATGAAAAGTTTCTTCTTAAGATAAGAGACAGGATTGATAGGTTTTTGGCCTCTCTTCAATTATCTTCTTTTTTTGTCAGAACTTATTTTTGTGTTTATAATCATGCTAGCTTGATCTCATAATCTCACATATATGTTTTTTTTTTGGATAAATAAATTTTATTGATGATGTCTAATTCTAGTATCATTTGTGGAGGGCTCTACCATATGATCTGCAATTTTTTGAATATATTATAAAGTATGAAATATGCATATATTTTTGTGGTGTTGTGATGATCTCAGGGTGGATATAGAGATACCAAAGGTTGAAGTGAGATATGAGAAATTGTATGTAGAAGGAGATGCATTTAATGGAAGCAGAGCATTACCAACCCTGGTGAACTCCACCATGAATGTGATAGAGGTATTCATCTTTGTCAGTGAGTAGTTGCCTTCCATCATTCCATACTTCTGTCTTTATGGTAGCTAGCCTCAAATTAAAACTCCACTCTCCATCCAATTTTTTTATAAAAAAATATTCTGGTATTTGTCAACAATACAAGCACATGTAATGTGTAATTTAATTATTTAAATAATAATTTTCTCAAGTAGTGATTTTTTTCTGGTGAAGCACTCAAGTACGTGATTCTTGACGAGGGGGGGACTAGTAACAATTTCTTTAGAGTGCGTTTGGACGGGGAATTTGAAAATTCTAGGGAATTTCAAATTCTAGACAATTAAAATGCATCAATTGAAATCCTTTTATTTTTAAAATTATTTGTTTGGATGTGATAATTAATTAAAATACTTCATTCTTAAAATTTCTTGTTTAGATAGAGTAACTAAAATTATTCATTTTTTTATATTTTTTAAAATTTTTCACTTTATCCAATGGTCGAATGACATGTAAGTTCAACGACCGATGACACCGATCCATCGGATGTTGAGGCCGACCCACTGGGAGTGGATCCTGGCCTACCAAGTTAGAGGTCACATTATTTTCTTGATTAACTCTATCATAGCTTGGTTCCATTTTCTACACATTATGCAGTATGGAGTTGGTGCTAAATCAATACAGTCATGATTCTAATTTTCATAAATTATATGGATGTATATATTTCAAGCATTTTATGTTTGCTGTACTTGGTTATAGATACAAAGATGGTGAAGAATGATAGTATGGCATCTGATAGTGGTTGTATGGGTTATTGTTTGTCACAAAAAAATGTCAATTCAGTGGTGCATACGTGATATGG
Organism: Astragalus membranaceus; assembly: GCA_039519185.1. Classification (NCBI taxonomy): domain Eukaryota; kingdom Viridiplantae; phylum Streptophyta; class Magnoliopsida; order Fabales; family Fabaceae; genus Astragalus; species Astragalus membranaceus. The sequence continues at coordinate 131,660,909 of CM076847.1, read as the reverse complement.
CTCTAGTTGTCCATCATACGAGTTGTGATCAACTGAGAGAGAGAGAGAGAGAGAGAGAGAGAGGGAGAGAGGAGAGAGAGGAGAGGGCGAGAGAGAGGGGAGAGAGAGAGAGGGGGGAGAGAGAGAGGGAGGGAGAAAGAGAGAAGAGAAAGAGGGCGAGAGAGAGAGAGGAGAGAGAGAGAGAGAGAGAGAGAGAGAGAGAGAGAGAGAGAGAGAGAGAAGTGAGGGAGAGAGAGAGGGAGAGAAACCAATTTCGAACTTTTGAAAAATTATTTTCTTTGAAAAAAATCATTGTGCAAAAAAATTATTTTTTTAAAAAACATTTTTACCAAGAAAGGAATTTCAAATCCTTCACTTTTAGGTGGTATTTCAAATTCTCTAAATTTAGTCTTCCTAAAATACCTCATAAAATTCATTCATTTAGAAAATTCTCCATATTTATTATCCAAACAAGTTAATTTGGTTTGAAGCATTTGAATTACCCTCTTAAATTACATTACCCTCAAAAATTGCCTCATCCAAACACACTCTTAGTGATTGAGATTCTCTCTGGTTATTGGAAAATTTCAAAATCTAGTAAGAGAGAGAAAGACTCGATCAATAAAATAATAATATTTTATTTATTGAGTTTTTATCTCTCCTATTGGAACTGTCCAGTAACTGGAGAGGATTCAAACCCCTCTTTGGCAGTTTTTTCCAACACTTTCTTGATGATTGGGTTAAGTTATGTAGGTCCTACTAATTTAGTGGGACCTATTTGTAATGCGGTGAAACCCACGTGTATTTTATCAATCATAAGAGGGTATTGAAGAGACTAGTGAGTGTACTAAAGAGAGTGTTATCAAAGGTATCGCTCTAAAGATAGTGGTTATAAGATTGTTTTAAAATAAAATAGTAAATACTAGTAGTGAATAACAATTGACATTATGTTGTCAAAAAAAACAATTGACATTATAGTTTCTGTTAGGAGGGGAGAACCATAAGCACCGGCAAAGTTGGGTACTCGTTGTTGTCAGTCAGGTTTCTCGGTGTAAATTAGTTATCGGCAAAGCCGATAAATACTATGCACCAATGACACGGTAAAAAATTAAAGGCTAAATATCAATTTTGGTCATTTATCTTTGCTCTTCACTTTGGTCCTTTATCTTTTTTTTGATCCGTTTTGGTCATTTATATTTCATTTTCGTTTCATTTTGGTCCCTGCTGTTAGTTTTTTCTAACGGATGTCACGCTGGCAGTTAACTGCTGACGTGGCGTCTTAAGTGTCAATGTGACATGTCATTCATTAATTGATGTGGCAAATAAATATATTATTTAATTCAATATCATTTTACACATATGCATTTGATCAATTTTTTAAATTTAAAAAACATAAAACACAAAAAACAAAAATCAGCAACAACAAAAGATCTGTATGCACCATTCAACATTCCAAAACATTCAACATTCAACAACCTTCAAACTCAGATCTGTTCAACAACATTCAACATTCCAAACAGAAAAACCAAATTAAATCAAATGAAACTAACGGTAGAAACAACTAATTCTAAAACATTATAGGAACGTAAAAAGGAAACCCAGCACTCCTAATCCCTTTAAGTAAAATAGGGACAGGGCATAACAATGCATAATCTTTTGTACAGCAGAAACGAAATCTTTTGTGCAGAAAAATGCTCATGCCTTGTGGAGCAGAAACGAAAACCCAAATGAAACTCACACAAAAACGAAATTAAGATTTGGAGCAGAAACGAAAATGAAACCCAGATGAACAGAAACGAAACCCAAACGAACGGAGAAGAAGAGAACGTTTTTTGGAGAACAAAATCAAAACGGGTTTGTTCTAGATCTGGTTAAATGTTCTAGATATGGTTTATATCAGATTTGGGGTTTTGAAGGGGGTGATGTTCTTGGCTGTTCTTCAATTTTCAGTTTTTCCTTTTGATTCTAGATTTTAATTTTGATTTTAAGTGTTTAGTTATTTGTTTATTTATGTTTTGTTTATTTAAATTTTAAAAAACGAAATAATGTTTTGGAGTTAAATAATATATTTTTGCAATGTCATTTAATGAATTTAAGACGCCACATCAGCAGTTAACTGCTAGCGTGGCGTCCGTTAACAAAAAACTAACAGCAGAGACCAAAATGAAACGAAAATGAAAGATAAGAGAGCAAAACGGACCAAAAAAAAGATAAATGACCAAAGTGAAACCAAGAGCAAAGATAAATGACCAAATGTGATATTTAGCCAAAATTAAAATTTCTTTCACAAGATTCACTTCTTTAATTTCAATCAATGATTTCTTAACCTAATTTTTACCTTAAACAAGAGGTGCGAAATCTACCATTGCTGTCTTGTATAGATTTCAGAGCCAACATTAAGTAGTTGGAGATGAAATAATGCAAAATAAATTAAGTAGTTGTATTGAATTAATGGTTGGAGAAGAAACATGTATTCCATAATTTGTGTCGTTAGATGAAATAAATTTTTTAATTAATTACAATCAATATCATTCATTTTATTTTCTTTAAATTGATTCAAATTGAAAATATGAAATATAGCGCAACTTTTTTTCTTTCTTTTTGAACAATAACCCTCGTTGTCGGTTCTGTCTGTTCTCGTGACTTTTGAACCACAATTTTGCCCACAAAAAAACACGTAGCAGACTAGTCTGCAGTTGTACATTTTTTCTCAAAAACAGTGTACGATATTTCCTTGTTCATGTATTTTTCTTGGTTTATGACAAGCAGAGAGCTTTTGGGGCAATCAGACTTCTCTCCTCAAAGAAAAGTGTTGTCAAGATACTTCAACATGTTAGTGGAGTCGTCAGACCAGCAAGGTACCTTACTTCAATGCTCATTTCTATTAAATTTAACCATTATCCTATAAAGAAACTTATTCTATAAAAATAAAAGAGTTATTAAAAAACCACCAAAAAAAAGAGTTATTGAAAATAATAAAATATAAATTAGTTGAAAATTATTTTAAAAACAATGTCATTAATGAGGTAGAAGTAGTTGAGATTTTAAGATTTATTTATATTTTAGACCACAAAAAGTGAGATTTTTGTTGGACTAGTAATTCATTTCTCTCTTTATTTTTTGATTATACACATAGCTCATTTCTTAATTTAGGGAATAGAACAAAATTTAAGATTCAACTAACAGGGTAGGGCCTAGCGAACTAAAGTTCGAATATCTGCGGAGAGGTGTACATATATGTCTGAGAGCAATTCCAAAACGATTAGCTCTATACAAGGAAAAAAATTGTTAAAAATATAGACTTAATTATTTTTTTCGTCTTTGTAAATATAGATATTTTTGTTTTTCATCCCTGTAATTTCTTAAATTTTACTTTTTCATCCTTGTAAAACTCATTTTTTCGTCACTGTAATAAATACTTATTTTTGGAATTAGTCCAATTTTATCCATACTTCAGGAATTAAAATCAAAATTGCCTTTAATTTCATGGACTAAAACCAAATAGAAACAATATTACATAGACTAAATCTAAAGAACGAGGACTAATAGTGACGGAAAACAAACACTATTGCACCGCTGGTCTCTCTTCCCATCTCCAGAAATTAGGGAACCGAACCACACTTCTCTCTTCCTCTCGCTAGTATTGAAGATCAACACTATTGCACCGCGCAAAAGGTCTTGCCGGTATTTCTTCTTCACCGCTGGTTCCACTTCCAACACTGATGCTTCTTCTTCCTTCAAAAGATCTCACCACGATTCTCTCTTCCTCTCGCTGGTCTCTCTCGTAAAAATGAAGGGGAAAGGAAGAATAAGAAGCATCTGGTAGCAGAAACGAAGGGGAAAGTAACAGATCTGTCTTGAAGATAAACACCTGGTATCCACTTCAATCTCCCTTTAATCTCGCAAAAATGAAGGGGAAAGGAAGATGAACATCTGCTAGATCTGTCTACGATTTGAATGCTTCAGATGTGTATTAGAGCTTAGGAGTTTGTTATTTCAGTTCCCCCAATTCAGATGTCTTGGAAAAATGAGATTAGGGTACCTCTCTCCCTCTCTCCTTGTTTCTCTCTCTTTGAAACGCAAACCTCAACCTGAGTTTCTTCCCCCTCATCCACCTTCTAGTGCCCTTTAATTTGAAGCTTAAGTACTCGATTTAAAGCTTCGGTGACCTTTGGGTCTCTGTTGCAATTTGTTTGATACCTTGTCTTCTTCCATCTCTTTCAAAGGTTTGAACTTTTCTAAAATTTCTCTCTATGTGCATTGTGAATGGGTTTCGAATGGAGAGAAAGTTTAAAATTTTCTGGATTTGGGTTTTAAAACCGAAATCAAACCGATGGATAAGTGATGGATTTTTCTAGATTTGGGGTTTCAAACAATGGGTAAGTGATGAATTTTTCTGGATTTGGGGTTTTTCTGGATTTATCTCTTTCATAGGAAAAAAAAGGAAGATATGAGGTTTTGGTGGTGGTGGTGTCGCGATGGTGTGTGTGTGCGCGCGCCAAGTCAGTATTTTTTGTAATAAAGCTTTTAACAGAAGGATTTTTTTCAAAAAGTTGTTTTTTAGATTATTTTTTAAAAAAAAATTAGAGGAACTAAAATCAAAACACCCTTTACAAAACAATATTTAAGCCAAAATATATATATATATATATATATATATATATATATATATTACTTGTAATTTAAAATGAATACAAAATCAGGGACGCACTTACACAGCCTCGGTATAATGTACGTTTGTCACTTGCTTTCAATGTTGTTAAACTTGTTCTGACTTCTTAGAGTATTCATTCAACTATTCAACTTTTTCAACTATTCAACTATGAAAATTAATGGTGGGTGAAATTACCAAATTGTCCATTTACCTTTTTATTTTTTGAGGGCATATTTGAAAATTTAAAATTATTTTATTTTATTTTTTTGTGGGTTTCACTTTCTACTATCATCTCTTAAAAAAAATTTATCTCACATTTAAAACCCACTTTTTTACTTCTCTCCCACTCTTATCTTTCTCAGTTTTCTCTCTATCTCTCCCACATCTGCTCTCTCTCTCTCTTCACATTTCTTTTTTTATCTATCTATTTAATCAAAATACTATAATCATCAACTATGTATTTTTTTTTGTAAAAAAAAATCAACTATCTATTTTTCAACTATCAAGTATCTATTTAATCAACTCAACCACTATCGAAAATACCAAACTACCCATGTCTAAAATATCTATTTAAGAAAATAAATAACTAATCAAATTACCAAATTGCCCACTTAACTTTTTGTATTTTGAGGGCAAATTTAGAAATCCATAGTTATTCTATCTCATTTTTTTTCTTTTTGTGGGTCCACTTTCTCCCATTATCTCTTAAATTTTTTTATCTCACATTTAAAATCCACTTCTTTACCACTATATCACTCTTATCTTTCTCAATTTTCACTCTATCTCTCCCACCTTTATTCTCTCTCTCTCTCTCTCTCTCTCTCTCTCTCTCTCTCTCTCTCTCTCTCTCTCTCTCTCTCTCTCTCTCTCTCTCTCTCTCTCTCTCTCTCTCTCTCTCTCTCTCTCTCTCTCTCTCTCTCTCTCTCTCTCTCTCTCTCTCTCTCTCTCTCTCTCTCTCTCTCTCTCTCTCTCTCTCTCTCTCTCTCTCTCTCTCTCTCTCTCTCTCTCTGCATTTCATTTTTTCAAGTATTCAACTATGAAAATCAAGGGTGGGTGAAATTACTAAATTGTCCATTTACATTTTTACTTTTTTGAGGGCATATTTGAAAATTTATAAATATTTTATCTCATTTTTTTGTGGGTTCCACTTTCTACTATCATCTCTTAATTTTTTTTATCTCAAATTTAAAACCCACTTTTTTATTTCTCTTTCACTCTTATCTTTCTCAGTTTTCTCTCTATCTCTCCCACCTCTACTCTCTCTCTCTCTCTCTCTCCCTCTCTTCACATTTTTTTTATCTATCTATTCAATCAAAATACTATAATCATCAACTATCTATTTTTTTAACTATCTATTTTTCAAATCAAGTATCTATTTAATCAACTCAACCACTATCGAAAATACCAAAGTACCCATGTCTAAAATATCTATGTAACACCCCGGTATTTCTAACATGTAGATATACCGTAATGCACAACTATAGCAATAATCAAAGGACACAAACCCTGCTTAGATATTGAACGTACAAACTTTTTCCGAAAATAATATAAAGTACTTCGGATACATCCATCTTAGTTCCAAAATGTTACAACATCTGTAGGAATACAATATAGGTGTTCAATATCATAAACAGAATTTAAAGCGGTTTATACAACTCATAAACAACACAAGTCATATAACCAGAACAGAGACAAGCAGAGCAGGATCTAAAACATCAAGACTGCAAGTCCTTGACATCTCCACGAGCTGGTCACCTACCCGTGCCGGTTACTCTTTCTCTTTCCCTGCTTCTCTGTAAAAACAACAATAATGATTGGGTGAGACAACTTGTCTCAGTGAGTTCTATCGTGCCCCCTCACTACCACTCGGTTTATTTATAAAACCGTTGCAACATAGTTATATTTATAAGCTATCTGCGTCAATATATATCTAGCCTATTACCGACTGTGCAAAGCCCACAATCCCGGTAAATGAAGTGCCATTATATATTTTTAAGCCTTGTCAATTAATTTATAATTACAAGTTTTTCAAACGAAACATCGACTGTGCAAAGCCCACAATCCCGATGAGTCGAGAACATAACTTAGCATAAATCGGCTGTGCAAAGCCCACAATCCCGATAACCCACGTTAGACCACACCATAACGTGTCAGGGCCTAGGGTGAGGGTTCATGACTTCCCTTCCTAGTATGCCACTTGTCGAGTCGTCACCCAACGTGATACATAATAAAATATATATCGTGTCCGCATTGGACCGTCTCATAAGTTTTAGATAATCTATATCTATTTCGATCTATAATCTGTTTTGATGAATTCAAAGTTATACATCCGGCATTATAATCACAGTACATGGTTAGACATATAGTCCGGTTAGTTGTTAAAAATGTGAACCCACACGAAATCTAACAGTTGGTTTCTTTCCAGAATTATCACCTTCAAAAAAACAGGTAATTTTATAAATTAGACCGCATATTAGATTAGCTCTGTTAATAAGCTTTCCAACGCATTTTAAAACACGTCAATCAGATACCCGAGTCAAAAGTTATGGAAAAAACAATTTCAATTAGGGCTGTTGAAAAAAATAACACTGCGTCGCGACGCAGAAGGGTTCCGTCGCGACGCGAAAACTCTCAGTGACGAGATTGTCACAAAATTTAGCCTCGTCGCGAGGCGACGGGCACGGGTCGCGATGCGACCCTTGACAGAATGGTTGAAAATAGCTGTTCTGAAAACCGGTTTCTCCAATTCGATCCCAAATCGTTACCGAGACTTTCTATGTACACCGAGACATAAAAACAGATGTTTAGCATTAATGTTCAGACCATATTCCAAACTTATTCTCAGTTCACTTCAGCACACATAGGTATATAATTCGATAAAAACCATAAAACGATTTTTTAACGAAAACGGTTTTCTCGACTCGATAAAACGTCTCGGACACAGAATTTTGCCGAAAGTCCAACAACACAATCGTTCCAGAACATCCGAATATATATAAATATCCCTAATCGTGAGTAGAACTCACTGATACACAGAAGTCCGAGAGTTGAGCCGAAAGACGAAGTCACCGAACCGTAATTTCCACGAACAATCCCCTCTAGGAACTAAATCCGCGTCTATGACAGCAACCTTTTCTTAACAAACTGAACCAGCAACTTGATCTGTCCCAAACTTCCTTCCAATTCGAGATATAACCTCATAACTTCCTCTAGAGCGGCTCCTACTGAACATGCAAGCCCATCTATCACACAAACATCACCATCTTCACTACTTGGAGCTTCATGGTTGAAAACGGAAATGAGGGAAGGAGAGAGAATCAGGTTCTGAAAGTTGTACCAAAGGAAAGGGAATCGAAAATGAATTAGGAAAGAGGTTAGAACACTTACATGCAACAAATATTTTTGATGATCCCTCCTTCATTCTCTTCTCCTCCTTCGCGCCCCTCTTCTCCCTTCTCCCTTCTGTTTTCACTTCTTTTCTTTTCTGAATTTTTGAGAAATGGTTAAGTGTGAGAGTGAGTAAGGCTTCAGGTACTTGGCTGAAGTATTAAAGGGGTAAAAAGACAGATTTGCCCTTCAGCTTAATTCTTCAATAAATTATGACTAGGCCACAATGAAATGGAGAATGGGGATTCCGGACATTATCCTCGACTAATCCTCACCGAGACCCGATTAATTATTAGTAACAACACTTAAATCGGTCCTTGGCTTCATAGTTCGAGTTTTAAAAATTGGGGATGTTACAATCTATCTAAGAAAATAAATAACAAATCAAATTACCAAATTGCCCACTTAATTTTTTGTTGTTTTGAGAGCAAATTTGGAAATCCATAATTATTCTATCTCATTTTTTTTATTTTTGTGGATCCACTTTCTCTCATCATCTCTTAAATTTTTTTATCTCACGTTTAAAATTCACTTCTTTACCTACCAAATTGTCCATTTTCCTTTTTACTTTTTTGAGGGCATATTTGAAAATTTATAAATATTTTATCTCATTTTTTTTGTGGGTTCCACTTTCTACTATCATCTCTTAAATTTTTTATCTCACATTTAAAACCCACATTTTTACTTCTCTTTCACTCTTATCTTTCTCAGTTTTCTCTCTATCTCTCCCATCTCTACTCTCTCTCTCTATCTCTCTCTCTCTCTCTCTCTCTCTCTCTCTCTCTCTCTCTCTCTCTTCACATTTCTTTTTTTTATCTATCTATTTAATCAAAATACTATAATCATCAACTATCTATTTTTTTTGTAAAAAAAAAATCAACTATCTATTTTTTACCTATCAAGTATCTATTTAATCAACTCAACCACTATCGAAAATACAAAACTACCCATGTCTAAAATATCTATCTAAGAAAACAAGTAACTAATCAAATTACCAAATTGCCCACTTAATTTTTTGTTGTTTTGAGGGCAAATTTGGAAATCCATACTTATTCTATCTCATTTTTTTTATTTTTGTGGGTCCACTTTCTCTCATCATCTCTTAAATTTTTTTATCTCACATTTAAAATCCACTTCTTTACCTCTATCTCACTCTTATTTTTCTCAATTTTCACTCTATCTCTCCCACCTTTATTCTCTCTCTCTCTCTCTCTCTCTCTCTCTCTCTCTCTCTTGTCATTTCATTTTTTTATCTATCTACTATCTATTTAATCAAAACACTAATCCTCAACTATCTATTTATCAACTATAAGCTATCTATTTATAAATATTATTTTATCCTTTTTTTAGTTTTAACGGGCGAACATTACATATTGTTGATACAATTTCATTATTTTTGATTTCTTACGGGGAAATGTAACACGTTGTCGATATAATCATTTTTGTATTTTTTTTCATGAATGTCTTTATTTCTTATACTAGTCTGTATGACCCGTGCTCTGCATAGGTATACATTTTATTTTAACTTAATTTATAATAATTTTGTTTTTTTAAAAAAAGGACATTTGTATATTTATAAATTAATTTGATCAGATATAAAAGTTAGGTATAATATGTTTTGTTTTAACTTTATTTTCTGAATTAATTATAATATATGATTTTTATTTGGTGACGAACCAATTTTATAACATCAAAGTTCCTTGTCAAAAAAAAACATCAAAGTTTCTTTTTTGTATAAATCGAGTATCCTCTGCGCACAACTGCAGAGACTAATCCCTTGAGCCGGACGCGCAACTGCAGAGACTAATCCCTCGAGCCGGGCAGGATCACAATGTGCGACAACCTCAAGAGATTTAACACCGTTGCATGCCCAAGGCTGGATTCGAACCCAGGACCTTGGTTAAGCTGGAAGAAACCACCACCATCTCATCCAAGTGCTATTGTAAAATCAAAGTTCATTAATAGCATTAAAAAAACTAATTTGGTGATATTTATTCAAAGATCTTTATTAATATTAGACTGAGATTAACTAACTAAACTAACTTTATTAATTCATGTGAAGTGGTTAAAATAGAGGACGGAGGGAGTAATTAAATAAAGTCATAAAAAAAAATTACCTAATTAAAATTATTTTTTGTTAAAAAGAACTAATTAAAACTAGGATATTTCTTTGTGATGGAAAAAAACTTGGATCAAAAGTAGATGACATTTTTTGAGTGACTAAAATCAATATTATAGGGACTAAAAACATATTTAACCTTTTTTTATAACTATACCACTTGTCCATTTATATAGGGGCCTATTGTGTCTCATTTAATTATAGAATTTGAATTTCAAATTTCAAATGTAACTACTAAGTTACCCCGAAATATATCTGCAATTTTCAATAACAAATTTTAATTAATTAATTTTTAATGACTAAAGTAACTTCAATTTTGGCAGGTCTAATTGTAAAATCTTATAAATAAAAGACAATAAAATAATGTTATGAATCTAATAAAAATACAGATAAATGTATTAACAATGTTGGCAAATGAATATATAAATCAAATTTGTCAGATGGTAGGCCATTAGGTCCAGTATTAGTCATCGGTTCAGCATAAAGTTTCATTTGCGAGCACAAACTATGCTCCTCATAGCATCAACAGAACCCCACCATTGTCTGATCCATTTTCAGCCACCATTTGACCCCCTTTGTTCCTATACTTTTTCTATCAGAATGTGATAGCACCACCACTTTGATCCTTCTCTTCTCTTTTACAAATCAGTGGTCTTATTCTCACCTTATCCATCATCAAGGTGCGTAACTCCATGCCCTATGAAGGGAGGATTGCATTCTTCCAATGTCACTTTTTTATAAGTTTCTTCTAAGGACATTGAATTCTGCAACAGCTATTCCAAAGAAAATTAAAATAGACTTTTATGCTTCGAGTGACAACTAAATAATTCCCAGAAGTAGTGTTTGACATGAATTATAACAAAATATGAAGAATAACCCATGGCAATCATAAAATAATATCAAAGAAACGCAATAGTTGTTACCAACAAATAAGACTTACAACGAATACATCAAAGATCCGATTAATATGACACTTTTACAAATGCAAGTCAGAAACCCAATTGAAAAAAAATGAAACTTTATGCAACTTAAAAGATAGAAAAACCATAAAATAAGAGAAGCTACCACTCTGGCTTACCTCATTCAAGAACATCAGACACTTTGTAAGATTATGCAGTGACCTCTCCCACTCCCAGCCAATCAATATACAGGAAACAATAGAAAGTTCAAAGAAATAAAAAAACCTATATCTAGAGCAACACAAAGAAACCATACCTTGTATCAATTATTAATTTAATATTTAGACTGAATTGCAAACATACATAAAATAGTTTCTCGTTTTAATTCTACCTTTCAGAATCTATAATTCTTTTTCTTGTCATTTACCCTATATTCTCTACTCTACTTAAATACTTTTTGATGTCGAAAGAAAATAGTGGGAACTGCAGCCTTCAAATGAGCACAAAAAATAGTCACACCTTTACAAAAAAAACTGCCATTAATTAAGTACCTTATCATATGATTTATCAAAACCAACTTGCTATCAGAAAGAGAAAAGTTGGTTGTTTTAATTAAGTACCTTATCACTTTCTGTTAATGAAGTTACCTATTAATGCAATCATATATATCTAGGAAAGGCCATTGAGACTTTTACATTAACTTACCCAAACATGAAACATCGGCAAAATGTTGGCCTATAAAATTTCAACTCTGTACACTAAATTTGAAAGATAAACACTCCCAAACATATCAAGTAATAAGTTGAGGGAAGGAAAATCAAATGTGGCTAAAATTATTGATCTCCAAAACTACCTCCATGAACGCCTGATAACAGATCCTCTAAGTTGCTTGCAAAATTTCCTAAATGCTCATGTTCACACATTTGATCGAGCATATTAGCGGCAAAAAAAAAACAGAAATTCAACCAACATATTCATGAAGATCAAAAACATCATATACCCTATCTTTGAGTAAGCAAAGGTATACTCACCTACATAGAGTGTCGTAGTGGTCACTGGTCACTGGTCACGATCAATCCAAACTCAGCTTACCAATAATGAACGGATGATGATGATGATGGGTCATCTTTTTACATATTTTTTTTTCAGATTGTTGTTGTAGACCAATTAACAGATCTGCAAATCACCCACGAATCGGTTAGTAAGCAATAATCAAGATACATTAGATGAAGAGAAATCTGAAAACTAATATGTACTGTGTGATAAGATAATGGGTATGTTATTCCTTTTGATATCATCAAAATTGCAATACTCTTAGCCAAACATATTCACTCCCCTATGATCCATTCTTAATTGGCAGATAACGATCTTTTTGAAGATTAAAACCATTCATATGAAGTGGTTACTTACTTTTCGTTCCCAAGATAGCTTTTAAATGGAAAACTTTCTGACCAGGCATATGCCTATGTTGTTGTTGGCCACTGTGAGGAAATAAGAAAACAATGGGAAATAACTAATAAGTAAGCTAAATGCTAAATATTTAGGTATAAAACTCTACTTTTACATGAAGCACTTCAGTAAACTAAACATATGAAGCATATATGTGATAAAGGGTAAAACTCTATTTTAATTAATCATTTTAATCATATGAAGCACTTTAGTGAACTAATCTACTTAAATCTTCATTTCAATCAACAAACAAACTTAACCATTCTACCCATCAGGCATTGATTGAACTAATCTACTTAAATCTTCAATTTCCATCGGAAAAAATCAATATCCCTTTTATAACAAAAAGCAAACAAAATCACATGTAGCGATGAACCACGTACACAATCTAATCCCTAAACTCGTATGGTTTAAAACCACAAAAAAGCCCACAGCAAAGTAACTCCATTTCCTCAAAACCATGAATCTGAGACGCATTAAAAAACAATGTTAAAAGAAAACATTTAAAAACTCAAGCAATGAAAGAAAAAGAAACAGAGATATGAAGAAAAATGTGTAAACCACGAAGGAAGAGGAGGACAGAAAAAGAGAAGAGGAGAAATCGAACAGAAATCGCAAAACAATGAAACCCTAAATCAAACGGAAATCCCAATACAGGGAGAGGGGGAAAATCAAACCCTAAATCCTATGTAATGTTAAAATAGAAATAGCAGAAAGCTGAAGAATCGATTGCTATAGGGTCACAGAGAAAATGAAATACTTTGCTGAAGCAATGCTCTCGATTTCTTGCTGGAATCTTCGAAGCATTATTCTCCGTTTCTTGTTGGAAAGTTCGAAGCGGCGTTCTCACGGGAAGGTGCAGTACTACGGTTTTTTGACAGAGGAATTTGAAAACGGAAACGAAAGCGGTGCAAGTGCAGATTGGAATCAAAAATTAAATGTGTAAAAAACAATTGATTGATTGCAATTAATTCCGGCTAGCAAAAATTACAAAAAGCTGAAGAATCGATTGCTATAGGGTCACAGAGAAAATGAAATACTTTGCTGAAGCAATGCTCTCGATTTCTTGCTGGAATCTTCGAAGCATTATTCTCCGTTTCTTGTTGGAAAGTTCGAAGCGGCGTTCTCACGGGAAGGTGCAGTACTACGGTTTTTTGACAGAGGAATTTGAAAACGGAAACGAAAGCGGTGCAAGTGCAGATTGGAATCAAAAATTAAATGTGTAAAAAACAATTGATTGATTGCAATTAATTCCGGCTAGCAAAAATTACACCTATATTTGCTTTTTTAGCGTTGTTTCCTCCCTGTTTTTATCCATCAAATTAAATTAGGCCAGCCAAATCCCTGAAATCATATATTTTCTTCGGTTTTGAGCGTTATTTTTATTTGACCACTCACTATTCCTTTTGAATTTCGATTGGTTATTAATGTTTTATTAAGCGGCAGCTACCTATTTTTTAACCTGATTGCGTGGAATAAAATGATAATATGCTTGGCGCTGACATGGATTGTCTATGTGGACAGTTCATGGTTTAATATAATTATGATTAGGATTATGATATGGACATTTTGACTTGAGCAATTATATGTTGCATGTCAACTAAAAAGTCCAAACAACTGCATGATTGTCAAGTAATTTGTCTCACCCTCTTGATTTAAAAATTGCTAACACCATCAAAGTGATGTATACTCTATAAAATGGTACAACTCTTAATATGTGAGAAACAAAAGAAACAAGATGCACCTTGAATCAACTCGGCACAAAAGTATTTTCTTTTTGGAAAATGTATTCTTTAGTGTGTTTGAGAGTTTGGAGGGGAGAGGAGGAGAGGACATGAGACTAATGGTGTTAATTCTTTAATGTTGAGGAGATGGTTTTGGAGGAGCTCAGAGAGGGGTTTAGGGAGATTTGGGGGGATAATTTTTCTCCTCTTGACTAAAGAATTAACACTATAAGTCTCATGCCCTCCCCTCCCCTCCAAACTCCCAAACACATCCTTAGGGTATGCTTGGGAAGGGGATTTGGGATGGTTTTGGAGGGCCTGGCATTCAAGTCTTCATCAACACTTAATCAGAGCTTTCTTTTATAAGCAAAAATTGAATTAAAGGGTACCAAAAGGTACTCCCACTACAAAAAAAGCAGGATAGGCGACGGAAATTTTCGTCGCTAAACCTCACAAATCCGTCGCTAAAGTGTCTTAGCGACGGAATTAGCGACGAAATTTTTCCGTCGCTAAAAATGGGGTCGCTAATATTTAGCGACGGAATTTTTTAAATTAGCGCCGGATTTTAGCGACGGATTTTCCCTCGCTAAATAGCGACGGATTTTAGTGAGGGCAAATCCGTCGCGAATTTAATTTTTTTATAAAAAAAACTGCTTTTTATGCCACGTGTCCAAATTTGAAAACCTGTTTTTTTTCTTTTAATAACTATATATATCAAATGCAGCACAATTTTGAGAATACTCAAATAAAATCCAAACTAGTACTAAATATATAAAAACTAACCAACAATGCCAAATATCCAAAATTTTGAGTACTCAAATAAAATCCATCCAAACTAACCAACAAATACCAAATATCCAAATCCTAAACAACTTCAAACCAGCAATAACAATCCAAATTCTAAACATGTCCAAACTAGCAGCAAATAACAACATGGATACATGACACTTTGGCAATGAACTAAAAGCAATTGGAAGCAAAGACTCCATGAATACATGACAATCATGACTTTTCATCCCATACATCCTCCCGGTGTTCACATCTGCACATTTTGCAAGATTAGAAGAATAGCCATCTGGCATCCTCAATCCTTTCAACCATCGACAAACATCTTTTGCTTCATCGGGTGTAAGACAATATTTGGCTTTGGGTTTTGACATCTTGCCATTAGCCATTGGCACCAAATTCAAATTGGAACGACTTTTGCTACAGTAAAGAGCAGAATCCATTCTAGCCTTATTATTGTCTTTGGTTTTATCTTTCACATTCACGGTGAACCATATGTTGTCAAAGAAATTGTTCTCAATGTGCATAACATCGAGATTGTATCTCAATAGATTATCTTTCCAATATGGGAGATTCCAAAATATGCTTCTTTTTGTCCAGTTGGCGCGTCTTGTAGCGACGGAATTGGCTGTCGCTAACTCCGTCGCTAAGTAGGAGTTAGCGACGGATTTGGTATCCCTCGTTAAAATCTGTTGCTAATACTGCATTTGAATTATGTAGAAAGTTGCAAAATAGAAGCAGAGATGAAAAGTTCACCTCTCCTTATATTTCCCGAAAATCCTTTTCGAGATAATTAGCATTTTCCTTAATGAAATGTTAAACTTGATTAATAAATATACGAAGTTGTCGCAATCCATTAACCATTATCTAGACTTTACTTAGGCTTTGTTTGGTAAAAAAAAGAGCGGATAGCGGATAAGCTAGCTTATAGTGAATGAGTTGATAGCAGATAGCTGATAGTGGATAAACTAGCTGATTGAATTTAAAGTATTTGGTAAAATTAACGGTCGAACTAGCTTATAAATATTAAACAACATAAATGGGCATTTATACAACTCCAAGCTTGGGTGCATGTGGCTAATGCACTCCATCTAAAGGGGCGGACTCGGCTAGTATCCGGGTTCGATCCCCGACGATGGAACAAATTGGAGTGAGACTTTACTTACCTCCCGGCCGAACTCCGGATTATTCAGGGCCCCTTTCCCCTGGATACCAGAGCGGGTCAAAGGCCCGTAGACCAAAAAAATGGGCATTTATATTTAATGCTTAAAAATGAGAGAGAAAATTTATTTAATAGAGGATAAATAAGGAATTTAATTAAAATAATAAGGGTAAAAGTAAAAGTGAAAGAAAATTGAAAGCCTATAAGCTCAAACGCTACTTCAAGTAGCGTTTCAAAAAACGCTATAAGCTAATGAAAAACCACTATAAATTTGCCAAAAACCTACAATTAGTTTATCCGGTATAACCTAGCGTTTTGTTCTTGACAAACGGTGCCTTAGCATAAATTAGAATTCAATTGATGTTTAATGAGTTATAACATATTTCTATATCCATTAACCAATTTAAACACTTCATTTTATTTTTTGAAAAAAACATCAATGTATTATTTAGTGGCGCTTACTTTATTTTTTTAATGTTGCTCAAACACTGAATAGAGTGACATTGCTTTTGGGGCCTCCGGGATCAGGAAAAACTACACTGCTGCAAGCACTTGCTGGGAAACTCGACACCGATTTAAGGGTTCGCATTCCTCTTTCTCCATTTTTATTTTGTGTTTTCTAACAAACAATGCAATTTCAATTTCCTATCATTTTATGATTAATGGATTTAAATGATGCTTGAGAATGCATGATTGGGAAACTTGGATTTCAAGTTCCATCGAACCCCTATCTTGGTGTAATTTTAGTCAGTTTGTGAGGAATAGATCAATTTTTATGTGAGGAAATCAGACATAACCAATCAAAAGTTGAAGATGTTGTAAAATAATTAAAAAAAAAAATTCATCAAAAAGATCTTCTGCTTAAAAATTTAATGTAATGTGCTTCACATGTTAAAGAATTTTGAAAAACTTATACACGAGTTTATGATGTCAGACAATATAATGCAAAATTACTAAGTTTTCACTCACTTCTTTGTGTATATATATCTAAACTCGATCATGATTATGTTAAGGAATTTGGTGAATCATCAACTATATATGATCGACATTCTAATATTTATAATAATAGATTGCCAAGGTTTTAAATCATGGTTTCGGAGAAAATTGGAGTCAGATATGGTTGATGTGTCATGTGGCCACAATGTGGTTGTGGAGACATAAAAAACCTTGACATTGCGCCACAATCATTGTCGAGGACTGTTTTTTACAACCATGACTGTACCTCTCGCTCTAGGATCATATACAAGGAGTCCAGTAAAATGTGCTATTTTACAGTCATGTTATCTTGTTTTTGATTTTGCATGATCAAAATTTTACATATCAGTATATTACAATAGGTATCAGGAAGAGTCACTTACTGTGGTCATGAGTTATCAGAGTTTGTTCCCCAAAGAACATGTGCTTATATTAGTCAGCATAATCTTCATCATGGAGAGATGACAGTTAGAGAGACGCTGAACTTTTCTGGACGCTGCTTGGGAGTTGGAACAAGACATGATCTACTAGTGGAATTGACAAGGCGAGAAAAGCA
This sequence comes from Astragalus membranaceus, assembly GCA_039519185.1. Classification (NCBI taxonomy): domain Eukaryota; kingdom Viridiplantae; phylum Streptophyta; class Magnoliopsida; order Fabales; family Fabaceae; genus Astragalus; species Astragalus membranaceus. The sequence continues at coordinate 131,643,219 of CM076847.1, read as the reverse complement.
AGCAGGAATCCAACCAGATTCAGAGATAGATGCTTTCATGAAAGCCACAGCAATGAAAGGTCAAGAAACAAGTCTGATTACAGAATATTTGCTTAAGGTTTGTTGCCTCTATTTTTATTTGATTACTGTCATTTTATAGCCAGCATACCAGGTTAATTGATTTCTTGCTTTCTGACATATCAAAGAAAATGGTCTTAGATTCTTGGTTTGGAAATATGTGCTGATACTCTGGCGGGAGATGAGATGAGAAGGGGAATATCTGGTGGAGAAAAAAAACGGTTAACTACTGGTATGAGAAAATAATTACAGTACAAGACAATTTTAACTTACTTCAATTACATTTCCTGTTTTGTCTAATTCTGAAGTGGAAACTTTCATATCATGAATGCAGGTGAGATGCTGGTAGGACCTGCAAAAGTTTTCTTAATGGATGAGATTTCTAATGGTCTAGATAGTTCGACAACCTTCCAAATTGTTAGGTTCTTGAGGCAGCTAGTTCGTGTCATGGATATTACAATGATAGTATCTCTTTTACAACCTGCACCAGAAACATTTGACCTTTTTGATGACATAATCTTACTTTCAGAAGGTCAGATTGTATATCAAGGTCCACGTGAGAATGTTCTCGATTTTTTTGAGAGTGTTGGATTCAAATGCCCAGAAAGGAAAGGAGTTGCAGATTTCTTACAGGAGGTTACTTCCAGAAAGGAACAAGAGCAGTACTGGTTCAGAAGGGACAAAACTTACCATTATATCAGTGTACCTGAGTTTGTAGCTCACTTTAACAATCATGGCATTGGCCAACAGCTTTCTGCAGAGCTAGGGGTTCCTTACGACCGTGCAAAAACTCATCCTGCTGCATTGGTTAAGGATAAATATGGGATCTCAAAAGTAGAACTCTTCAAGGCATGCTTTGCTAGAGAGTGTCTCCTTTTGAAGCGCAGTGCTCTTATTTATATATTTAAGACTACTCAGATTATGATAATGTCTTTGATTGCTATGACAGTGTTTTTTAGAACAGAAATGAAATATGGCCAACTTGATGATGGGAGGAAATATTATGGTGCACTGTTTTTCAGTCTCATCAATATAATGTTCAATGGAATGGCTGAGCTTGCACTGACTGCTTTTAGACTTCCTTGTTTCTTCAAGCAGAGAGACTTGTTGTTTTATCCTGCTTGGGCTTTTGCGCTGCCCATATGGATCCTTCGAATCCCTCTCTCTTTTCTGGAGTCGGGACTATGGGTTATCCTTACTTATTACACTATAGGATTCGCTCCTGCTGCAAGTAGGTATGAAAACTTATTAATTTCTCTGTATCAATCAATCAACCATTCCTTACATGTTTATGACTATTAACAACTTTGCATTTAGGGAGACATATTTTGAAAGTTGAATTGTTTGATACAATTCTATAGTTAATTTGCTTTATTGACTTGCAAGTAGCAAGAAATAATCTGATTCAAAAATGATATTGTTACAGATTTTTTTGTCAGTTATTAGCATTCTTCTGCGTTCATCAGGTAAGTCTGACTCTCTTCCGGTTCATTGCTGCTCTTGGAAGAACGCAAGTGGTGGCAAATACACTTGGTACCTTTATAATGCTACTTGTTTTCTTACTTGGTGGGTTCATTATCGCCAAAGGTGAGCCTCATCTACTCCTTTTCACCCTCTATTTCATTGGTAAAATGAAATAAATGCATCGCAGAAAACAAGGTGTTAAGAAGAATGGTTCGTGCAACTTTAATAATGTCCTTTGCAGATGACATTGAACCGTGGATGATATGGGGCTATTATGCTTCTCCAATGATGTATGGTCAGAATGCCATTGCCATCAATGAATTCCTTGACAAAAGATGGAGTGCTGTAAGATCCTTCACTTGTGAAAAAAAAGAAAAATTTCTTTATTTCATTTTCTTGCAAAACTGCATTCATTTATCTTCTTTACAGCCTAATTTGGACCCAAGGATTCCTGAACCCACAGTTGGGAAGGCTCTTCTTAAAGCTAGAAGCATGTTTACAGAAGAGTATTGGTACTGGATTTGTATTGGTGCTCTCTTGGGTTTTTCTCTGCTTTTCAACATTTGTTTTGTTGTCGCTCTGACATTTTTGAACCGTAAGTTCCCATGCTGCTTGTTTCTGTTACTACTATAAGAGCAAGACTGTCTTTAACAATGTTTTAACGTTAAATTGCAGCATTTGGAACTTCTAAATCCATTATCCCGAAGGACGAAAACGAGAAAAAGGGTACAATAAAAGAGAGTTCCGTTTCAACTGCTAAATCATTTGAATTACTTACTTAATCCTACCCTTTCATTTCTTGTTGAATGACAACATATTCTAAAAAGATGTCTGTTCTAAGAAACTACTTGCCGGTAACATACAATCATGTCAACTTACTCAAGGCATATAACTATATATCATAGCAAGCTATCGGAAAAATACTTGTTTCATTGTTTGATCAAGTATAGTTTGGTATCATCAGAAAGTGTATCTTTCTCTTGCATGGTTTGGAATGTTTATTCTATTGTTGCTCTCCTAAGATTTTATAATCTTTTCAATTCTTGTTTCTTATATATATTAAAACTCACCAAATATCTGTAAGCTATAATATATTCAACTACAAATGCAGACACTGAAATGGCAGAAAGAAACCCCTCAGAGAGTTCAATTACCAAAGCAGATGCTGCAATAACCAAGAGGGGGGTGGTGTTACCCTTTAAGCCCCTTTCTCTTGCTTTTGACCATGTGAATTACTACATCAATATGCCAACCGTAAATTCTGCACACTCTAGCTTCATTTTAATCATGTCAAATATTTTTTTGCTTCAGCATTGTTGTTCACTGTTCTAGTGCTATATTTTCCTAGCCGTTTGGAGATATCTCTGTTGATTATCCACTTTCACATTTTATTTTATTTTATTCCTCGGATGCCTTTACGATGTCTTAACGATGTTTTTTATAACAGGAAATGAAAAACCAAGGAGTTGAAGAGAGTCGTCTCCAATTACTAAGAGATGTAAGTGGTGATTTCAGGCCTGGAGTACTAACAGCATTAGTAGGAGTAACTGGTGCTGGGAAAACTACACTGATGGATGTTCTTGCCGGAAGAAAAACCGGTGGTTATATTGAAGGGAGCATCAGTATATCTGGTTACCCAAAGAGCCAAGAAACTTTTGCTCGAATCAGTGGATATTGTGAACAAAATGATATCCATTCTCCAAATCTTACAGTCTATGAATCCGTTGCGTTTTCAGCTTGGCTACGTCTTGGTAAGGAGGTCAAGAGAGGAACACAGAAGGTGTGCTTTATTTTAATCCACTCTATATTTTTTCTATATATATGGAACATATTGTATTTGCTAATCTCAATAATCAGAAACATGAAACTGACCTTTGTTTTTTATGAACTCCCCATCCGTTAAGTGCATATATAGAATGAAAACTGAGTCCAAGTTCTACCAGGATGTGTGTTCATTTTTGGGAAAAAAAACTTTAAAAAATTGATAACCAATAATGAGTGAGTTGCTTCATCTTGGTGGTATCCCACTGGAAAGTTTTGCAATTCCACCCACCCGAGCCTAGTCCAAGCATCTATAAGAAATCATGGAGTAGAAAGATATTCAGTTGTTGGAAGTTGGAACAATCACTTGAGCAGGAATTTCAGTTGTTTAGGAGCAAATGGATATTATTCTGCAAGAGTTGTCCTTTGTTTTAGATGTAAACTACCAGAAGCTGGTTCTGATCCGTAATAATATTATAATCATATTTGTAAACAAAGGATATCATACAATCTTCATTTGGGTAGAGCCACAAAGGTTTAATCAATTGTAGCATATTTACTGTACTTAATAAAACATGTAACTAAATCATCTCCAGCAATGTAACTATTACAAACAGATCATTTGTTAAACCGACTCTCTTCCTACAGATGTTTGTTGAGGAAGTTATGAAACTTGTTGAGCTACATCCATTGAGGAATTTTATAGTAGGTCTTCCTGGCATAGATGGTTTATCGACTGAACAAAGAAAGAGACTCACCATTGCTGTAGAATTGGTTGCCAATCCTTCTATCATCTTTATGGATGAGCCTACATCAGGCCTTGATGCTAGAGCAGCAGCAATTGTTATGCGCACAGTCAGAAATACAGCGGATACGGGGAGAACAGTGGTCTGCACAATTCACCAACCAAGCATTGACATATTTGAATCTTTCGATGAGGTACGACTTCCAATAATTTGGGAGATGAACTTTTATTTCTACGAGGGTTATGAAAACACAATGCTCTCTCATTTTCATCTTTCGTTCAGTTGCTTTTGATGAAGAGAGGGGGACAAATCATATACAGTGGTCCCATTGGTCAAAAATCCAAGAAGCTTATAGAGTACTTTGAGGTGAGTATGACTTGTGCACTGCAAAATGTATAAATTTTCAAACTCAATAATCTTGTAAACTATGTGAAACGTCTGCAGGCTATTCCTCAAATTCCTAGAATCAAAGATGGATTAAATCCAGCCACATGGATGTTGGAGATCAGTTCTCCAGCAGTTGAGTCTCAGCTTAATGTTGACTTTGCAGAATTGTACACCAAGTCAGAATTGTACCAGTTAAGTATTTCTTGAAATTATTCCCATATTACTACCACTGTTCCCTTTTTAATCTGAAGTTAGACAGAGGCTGCTCTTTTCATTTCTGATATCAGCTCTTTTCAGGAGGAATCAAGAACTTATTAAAGAGCTAAGCACACCATTACTGGGAACAAAGGATCTTAATTTCCCAAATAAATACTCCCAGCCCTTTATTACTCAATGCAAAGCTTGCTTCTGGAAACAACAATGCTCCTACTGGAGGAACCCACAATATAATGTCATGCGGTTCTTCCTGTCAATATTTGTAGGTGTTATTTTTGGACTCGTTTTCTGGAAAAAAGGAGATAAAATGTAAGTTTCCTTGTTCTCCTTTATGAGTATTTTACTTATTGAGAAGTTGTTAACTCTTAACCTTCCATAAGAAAACACATGAATCAAGTAATATCAAGAGTACCATAGGTTCCTGGTTAGACAGTAAGGGAACAACTTAAAGTTTTGTTCATTTAGTATGGTATTTCGTATTGAAATTTTAAAATGAATAAAAGTTAGTAGAGTTGAAATATATGTAAGAATAATCAATTTCTTGTCAAATAGTTATTGACCATTGGTTATATAAAATTGTGGAACCATCTACAAGAACTCTTGCTGGTCTCTATTTTAGTGTTGAAGAAGACACCAACAATGTATTTATCAAAATCCTCAAAAAGAAAAATAGATAAAAAAAATATTACTTTCTAGCTCATGGAAGGTGACTAGGTGAGGACAATTTTTTCTTCTTTGCAGACACAAGGAGCAAGATATTATGAATCTAGCGGGAGCTATGTATGCAGCTATTTTGTTTCTTGGAGCCACCAACACTAACTCTGTCCTACCTGTAGTAGCAGTAGAAAGAACAGTCTTCTACCGTGAAAGAGCTGCAGGAATGTACTCAGCTCTCCCCTATGCAATTGGTCAGGTAGTTGAAGCCAATCCTTTCACAAAAAAACAATTGATAATTTAATTCACAATGACTGAGTAAACTTATGGAATCTTCAAGCATTGCCTTGCTTGCAGGTAGCAACAGAATGTATCTATGTTGCAATCCAAACATTTATTTATGCTCTTATCCTTTACTCAATGATTGGGTTCCCTTGGCAAGCTGACAAGTTCTTATGGTTCTACTACTTCATATTCTCCTCCTTTGTATACTTCACACTATACGGAATGATGGCTGTGGCTCTGACACCAAACTACCAAATTGCTGCAGTTACCATGTCCTTCTTTCTAATGTTCTGGAACATATTCTCGGGTTTCGTTATCCCAAGATCGGTATGTATAGCAAAGCAATTATCAAATATATTAGGCTTAAAGGTATGTTTCGTCCCGGCAAATATCCCAAAAATCCAGTTTGGTCCCTGAAAAAAAAAATTAAAATCCCTTGCAAAAACAAAACACTTCCAGTTTAGTTTCTCTGTTAACTTTCTATCCAAAAAAGCTGACGTGGCTAACGAAGGTGACGTCAGCATGACATCATCAATGACACCACTGCCACATGTCATCATTTGATTGGGTCTTTGGTGGCTGACGTGGCAATGGTGACATGGGGCGATGATGTGGCGTGTCAGTGCCACGTGACACAAATGCCCAATCAAATGATGACACATGGTAGTGACGTCATTGATGATGTCATGCTGACGTCATCTCCGTTAGCCACGTCACATTTTTTGGATGGAAAGTTAACAAATGGACTAAACTGGAAGTGTTTGTTTTTGCAAGGGCTTTTTTTAAAAAAAAAAATTGCAGGGACCAAACTAGATTTTTGGGATATTTGCAGGGACGAAACATACATTTAAGCCAATATATTAATAGTCATAAACAAATTGCACATTAGCCTGCATGATTTAAGGAATAAATATAGTTCACATATTAAGCGCACATATTCACATCTTTTTGCAATCCATCCCAAATTGATGACTAAAAATCTTCACAAAGAATTCTGCATTATAGTTCTTGTTATTTCACACTTTTGCAGCAAATTCCTATATGGTGGAGGTGGTATTCTTGGGCGTGCCCAACAGCTTGGACTGTATATGGCCTATTGACATCTCAGTTGGGTGACAAAGATACAGAAATTGAGGTACCTGGATCTGGATCAATATCTGTAAAAGCATACCTCCAGAAACAGATGGGCTATGAATATGATTTCCTTGGAGTTGTTGCTGTGGCTCATGTTGCTTTTATTGTCATCTTTCTTTTTACATTTGCATACGGCATCAAGGTCCTTAATTTCCAGAAGAGATGAGTAATACAGAATCAAAATAGAAAGAATAAACACAAATACAGAAGAAGGGAAAGAGGAATATATAAAGGTTTATGTACCACAAATAGCAAGTATAGACAAGCAGCATTTTAGCTTTCAATGTCTCTTTCATATGCAGTTTAGACTTTCACTTGTATCTAGTTTTTGGTTAATGGTCATTATCTTCAGTTTGGCCTCCCAAATTATCCCAAATGAGATGATAATGAATGGTGTGTATATTATATGTGAAAACATTTAAAAAATTGAGGATATGTACCATTTTTCAAGAAGTCTCGAAGTTAGGTTGTTCCGATCAACTGATCAAGAAAATATCCAACTTGTTAAACATGGGTTGGAAGAGGAAATCAAATACTGGCGTCACGTGAAGCTTTTCAGAAGAACTAGTGAGGTTATTGAGATCTCAAGTAGAATTTTGAAGACTGAGTTTGCTGGTGATGATGAGCTTCTTAGACAGGATTTTGAGATCATTCCTGCCAGCATCAAGTGTTTACCGGCGCAAGCTCAAACTTGAAAACTCTCAACTTGCTGATCCATATAAGAAAAAAATACCCAATAGATGCATTTCCAAAACTTTAGTTAATCATAATTAATTTTCTTAATCTCATGTAAACAATATATGCATTTCCAAAACTATACTGGATAAATAGTTGAAAGGAGGAAAAATGGGAAGCGATGTGACAAGCATTGAATTTGCAGTATTTTTCCTCTAGTGTATCTAATGTCTGCACATTAATCATCAGCAATAAACCGAACTATTACAATGAACTGATTTAGATATAATAATACAACTTTAGAATTTATTTAAGGGTGGCATCAAGTAAAGTTGGCATTAGTATAAACTAACATCATATTACATAAAAAAAAAAATAAAGCATACATTGCTCATCACGAAAGCACATGATTTTGCATCAGCTCAAAGTAAGTTTCAGTTAAAAAATTCAGAAACTGAAGATCTCTTCTTACAAAGGACTGCTATCCAGTTGCTGTTCTATACACAGGAACTACTAACATAAGCATGGGGAAAGACAAATTGTGCAATTAGGACCTTCAAATTTTAGCATCAGGGGACCATGAAATTCCTGAAAGAGCCTTCAATCAAATGTTAATTATCGCCTCTCATCTGTTTTAACAGGAGCCTTATCCAGGTCATCAATCTCCTTCCTGCTTTTTACCAAACTCCTTTTCTTGCTATTCAAATCCAATTTGTCCAAGTCCTCTGCAATTGCTACATAACCACAAAGAATACTCTCCACTTTGTCTTCTGTCTCTCTCATCTTACCGCTTTTGATACCTTCGGATTTTACCTTCTCATAATCAGCTCTCCCTCGGTTGCTATCAGAAAGATATTTATGAATCTTCTCTGCATCTCCCAGCCCAACAAACGTGCCCAAGAACTTCACTAGAACAGTACTTTGGTCTGCAGGCTTCCCTAAGCATAACTTGATTCTTCCCCTCACAAAACCTTTGCCTGCACGTTTGAAATTAAATAAAAAAATTGCCAATTGTGCATTTTTCACACGGCAACAATTGGTTGGTAAAGATTTCAAGGAAGAATAAAAATAAAAATTTCATGTATAAATTTAACATCCATTATACTAAACCTGCATATTAAATAGATATTTACATATCTAATCGAACTAAAAACATATAATTAAGAAACATGGTTCATTAAAAATCATATTAAGTTTGACTAATTATTAATGCACAGTATCACAATGTTCAAACACAAACTCACCTCTAATAAACGCTTCAATTGTTTCCATGCTTACAACCTTCCAGTTTTGAGGATTGTCATCCCACATCGATATATTATGGATGATAACAATAGGAGGCCAAAGAATCAAATCCTCTTTCTGAGCCAAAGCTTCTGCACGGGGCAAGACCTGGGGAATCCAAGTTACTGTATCTTGAGGAATAGCAGTATCCCATCCCATCATAACACATATTGCTTTGTGAAGACCCAGATGTTTAGCTCTCAGCCCAGCCTTGTGAGACATAAAAGCATGAGTAACTAAACGTCCAGTGTCCATGAATTCCTTCGAGGAGCTGTATCCATAGAGAAAAATACACAGGACCCAAAACAGGTTACAAGTCATAATTTACACTTAACCTTCAGCTCAAACATGAAAAATGTACGGAGTAAATTTAAAGAGATAGAAATCCATTATTTTTCATTACAATGCATCTGAAAAAGTTCAAGTCTGAAGCCATGGGAAAAAAACAATCATGCATTATAGAAATACAAGTTGGTGGTTATCTTGATGATAATTAATTGAAAGCCAACAGAGAAAATACAATAAAGATCATATAAGAATATTACAATATCCAACAGTTGGTAGAAATAGCCTCAAAACTATCATCATTTCATAATGCATCAATATGAAATGAATATGGCAGCATGTACAATTAGCCTACTGGTTCACTTCCTATTCTGTTCATCAAAGCAATAACAGAGCATAAACACTTGCATGTCATCAACTTCCTAAGATTAGGAACTTCGGTTCTGCCAACCATAAATTTCATACTATAAGAGATTGCGTACAGCTTACTAGATTAATGGTTAAAAGAAAAATAGTTTAGAACCTTCATATATACAATTCCAAATTCGGATTAATAATAATAATAATAATAATAATAATAATAATAATAATTGTCATACAAATACAGCTATCTATCTATTGGAACACCTGAATCCTCTGCCCACTTTCACTAAATCTAAAAATCAAAAACCTAATACCACAGCCATACTGGTAATAGGAAATTCAATCTAGATGATAAGCAATCCTCACACGCCTAGGCAATTTTAACCTATATGTATTCTCCTATCATTACTATGCCATGGCATGACAAAGCAATCCTTTTTTGTGGTTGCCAATGTTAAGTCCAGAATCCCAATTCATTTTGCTCCTTGAAGATCACCGACCATGTATACTCTCTTTTACCAGGTTATTCTGGCTGTATTTCCTTTCTACCTAAAATATATAGTCTGAAATTTCACATGCACCTAGAGGCTAAAATAATTACTTAATTATTTACAGTTGCATCAAAATATGGTTGAATGCCAGCTCTACAAAACATTAAAGCTAACTTCAAAATCATGCAACGCATCAGTAAATTTTATTAGATTTGCACCAACATTCAACAGCATAGACACCAATTCGGTAAGATTTGCAACTCATGTTCATCCACAGAGCCGTTTACCATACGTTTGACTTCGATCTTATTGGCATAGGATTGGAGCTATCAAATTGTCCATGTGTTCCCCTTAATAAAGTATGACAATCACACGTACCAACATGTTATATGTTCAAAGTGGTAGAACGTAAAAATGATCCCATGTGTACTTGACTCAACCTGTAAGTTAAATACTAGGGAACTCCTGATTCAATATGTTTAGAGAAGAGCTCCATTTAATAAAAGAGCATCATAGAAAAGAAAACAGACCTTCTACCACATACGATGCAGTACAAACTACCAGCTTTTCCTTGGTTCTTGTATCTTCTTTGGACAGATAAGTTCAGATTCAACTCCTTGGAGTGCATCAAGAAGTTCTCATGCACCATTTGTATAAACTCCTCCGAGCCCTCAGTTGGTTCAGATTCTGCAGCACTTACCAAATCTTCATATGATTCATCATTAGTTGTATGCTTGTTCTCATCATATCCATGAAACTTTTTCCAACCTTTAGGTTGTTTTTGAATTGTATTTCTTTTAGAAAAATGCTGAGATTTATACCAGTTTGATGAACTAGACTTCGAATGATGCCATATATTTTGATTGGAATACTTCTTGAATCGAAAGGAATGTCTTTGTCCATGTCTGGCTGAATCTTGAGGTGATATCCACTCATCAGAAGGAAAATCTTCTTCATTTTCCAACTCATTGTATTCATTCTTATACTTCCTATATATCTTACGCTTGTATCCAATATTATTTGATGAATACAACATTTTCATTCTTTCATCATCTACCCACTCGTCCCTTTCATATAAATCTTGAAACTCTTCATCTGCATCCCACTTACTTGATTTCATCATTGTTCTCAAATCACGCTCATCTAATTCTTGATTTCCATTGTATTTTCTTTTCACAAGTCTATCTGAATGATCACGAATGCCAACATTTTGATCCATTTCCTGCATTCTGATAGCTTGTCTGCAGGTTTCTGAATTATGTTTAGACATATGTGAACTTTGATACCTTTCTTGCTGAAGCCCAAGACCTCCATCTCTTCGAGAGTCATATTCTGGTCTTAAAATTGATATTCGATCAGCTTCTGGTGCACCCGGATATGAAACTTCATAATCATTTGGCATTCTCTTTGCAATTTCAGGATAATTATATCCTGAACGCAAATAGGCTTCACCTTGCATTGATGTTCTTCTTATATCATCATGATCATGATGTTCTTCACCTTGCATTGATGAAATTGATGTTCTTCTTATATCTTCATGATCACGATAGTCTGCATATGTTGGCTTCTGTGATGCATCATGATAGTCTGCATATGTTGGCTTCTGTGATGCATCATGATAGTCTACATATGCTGGCTTCTGTGTAGGGTGGTCATGCATGATACCCCTTCTTGGATTGTCATAGGAATCTTCACTCCTACCAGTTCTATCTAAATCTGAATGTGAAATATAATGCCTGGATAACTCCCTATTATCATATTCCATTACAGCTTGTTCATAGTTCAATCGACCATGAGGAGCTACCCTTCTAGGTATATCATCATAGTGATATAAACGTTCCTCTTGTACCGCTCTTGCCTGTGATCTAGAACTAAAATAATCCATATGCTCAGTCCTGGTAGGACTAAACTCACATTGTTGGTGACACATCATATTCCTCTGCCCAACATCAGGACCTCTAGCAGTGTCCATAAATGGCCTTTGACTGTGTCCACTAAACCCTACATCTTCTGCAAGTTTTCCGCTGCTCCTTGGCAGATCATAAGATGTGGGTAAACATACACCATCACTACCATGTGAGCATAGAAAATCACTCCTCGTCATTTCTATGGAGGAGCTTCCATAATCTCTCGAATGAGAAGTGCCTGCAAAATCATTTGCATAAGAGGGAGATACTTTGGAATGGCAAATATCTCCTGCATGAAACATAGTTTTATCTGCCCTACTGTGGGATTCTGTGATAGGTATCTTTTCCACAGGAGGATGCTCCCGGTGCTGTATCCTTTCATGCTCAAATCTCCCCGCAGGCACGCCCCTTGACACACTTCTCGATGGTGGAGGCAAGTGCCCCTCGGCTTCATCATACCGTGATGTTACATTTATTCCCATATCAGGAATATCAGGAATAGACCTATATGAATTTCCTACTTCATTTCCACTTCTCGAAAACCTTTGATCCACAATACCATATCCAGTATCTAATCTGTTTTCAATCAAGTCCTTTTCTCTATTGAGGTAAACACGCTTTGCATCCAAGTTTACATCATCAACGCCATAATCCATGGTTTTTGATAACTCATATCTTGGTCTCAACCCCAAAGGTGGTGGTGAACAACTTCTATGGCTAACTCTATCATCAAAATGTGACCTTTTCCTCAGTTGTTCAGCAGGAGGGGATCTTGACCGAACCCTACCACTCCTTCGACCACTCAAATGCCAATCAAAATCCCTCCTTTCAAACTCATCACCACCAACCCTTCTCACCCCATCCACCTTCAGAGGACTCAAGTTCCTATGCTGCACCGGAGGCCGATCCGATCCCTCACGGCGATTTCTCCGATAAGGGTCAGGAACCGATTCAAGTCGGTGCTGGGCACGCAACTTCGAAGGAGAGAGTGCAGCGTGCCCTTCTTCTCGCAGACTGTATTGCATGGTTCTTTGACTAAACAAAAGCAAACCCTAAATACCCTTTAGGTCGAATTTAGGCAAATCGAAAAAAGAGAAACCCTAGCAATCCCCAAATCCTAACCCTAGGAAGATGTTGATAGGTGGATTGCAGATAGAGATTAAGCAAAAAAAAAAGAAGCGATTGACGAATGAGATGAGATTTGTAGTAGTAGTAGTAGTAGTAGTTGTTGTTGTCGTCGTCAAACCTTTTGGGGGAAAGCGCGAAGTTGCATCGATGGAAAGAGAAGACGAATCCTCGAGATGAGATGCAATACGAATCGAGAGAGTAGTAGCCTCTCCCTGCCTCTGTGACTGTCACTGAAACTGGAAACTGGAAACTGAAAGTGAAATATGGTTGATATTTTTGGATTCACAGCTTTCTCGTTTTTGAAAGACGGTTCAGTTCCTATATTTATCGTATTATCGTATTCCATGGGTAAATCTGTTATTTTGACACAATCTGAAACACATAAGTGCTCTTTATGATTAATTATATTATATTTAGTAAGAGCATTGTTATTCAGGAAGAACAGTATCTACTTTCTCTATAATTACTTTTCCTATAATAAAAAATACGCCAGCAAAATGATACTTTTATACATTCTACTAGACTGTTATGTGTCTAAATTTTTGGATATTTTAGACATTTCACTGTCAGACTTTCTAAATTTTTTTTTAAATCACTTTTCTCTCAATTTTTTTTAAATCATTTTTTTTGGTTTTTTTTTAAATCACTTTTTTCCATATTTTTTTGAATTTTTTTCATTTATTTTTCAAAAAATTCATTTTTTTTGTCAGTTTTTTCCTAAAAAAATATTTCTTTTTGTCATTACAAAAAATTACTAAATAACTATTTTATAATTACTAAAAATGAGTAAAATGTCAATGAGAGTGTCAACGGGAGTGCCGATTTTTTTCAAACTTTTTTCAACACAACTATTTTAAAAAAAAAAAATTATTCATTTTTATAATTTACTCAAACTACTAAAATTAATCAATTTAATCACTATTAAGTATTAATTGTCACAAAAACCTAGACCTTTAACAAAATTTTCAAAAAACTAAATTATTATGACTTCATGGCAATACACCGACCATACAATATCACCCGTACGTATGCCAATGGGAGTGCCAACGGGAGTGACAACGAGAGCGGGAGTGCCAACGGGGGTGGCAACGGGAGCGCCAACGGGAGCGCCAACGGGAGAGGTAACGAGAGCGCCAACGGGAGCGCCAACGAGAGCACCAACGGGAGTGCCAACGGAAGAGGTAACGGGAGGGCCAACAAGTAAAATGCCAACGGGAGTGGCAACGAGAGCGCCATTGGGAGTGCCAACGAGAGAGCTAACGAGAGTGCCAACGGGAGGGCCAACGAGGATGCAAACGGGAGGGTCAACGGGGATGCATATTTCTCTATATGACATAATACCTATCTCTTTACACTTTGAATTTCAAATCATACATTTTGGACATTGTTCACAACTTATGATTATCTTCTAAATTACTATTATGACTTCATGGCAATATACCGATACGCACGGGTAAAAAATTAGTTCTTAAGAATCATAAGAAATACACTAAAAGCTAAATTATAGGGCATTAACTAACGGTACACACCAAATGTATTGTTTTATGAGAAATGGCATATACTAGAAAAGAAACGTAAGAATAAGGGAATAATAAAACAATGCACTTGGAGTGTTGTGTTAGTTGGTGCCCGATAATTTAGCTTCCAGTGTATTTCTTACATTTCTTACAAAAACTATTCTTACTAAATAGCGGTGCTCTTGTTCTATTATTCTCTTATTCTTACGTTTCTTTTCTTATTATCTGTCATTTCTCATTTAGTAAATGATTATATTTAGAGCATTATCTGTAGTACAATGATATGTTTTTGTTTTGTCATGTGCGGCTCTCCTCTTTCAATTGATGCCTCCTAGTATTAGAGATGGCAAAACGGGTTTGGCCCGCCAGATCGGCCCGCTAGTCCACCAAAAAATGGCGGGTTGGGTTAGTGATTTCACCCTGCCAAACAATGGTAACCCGCCCCCTCCTGACTTGTCAGTTCGGCGGGCCACAGGCGGGTCGAGCGGGCTAGCCCGCCAAGTTTAATTTTTCTTATTTTTTACTTTTTCCTATTGTTTTTGACTATTTTTAAGTATTTTTAGTGGGCTTGGCCGCCCATTTTAACCCGTACATTTTTTATTTATTAATTTTAATGGCGGGCTAGCTCACCGGCCCGCCAACCCAACGAGGGGTTGGCTCAATTTCTCAACCCACCAATCTTTGGCAAGCTCACAGCGGGCTGGGTAGGCTCGCCCGTTTTGCGATCCCTACCTAGTACAATGATATGTTGACACAACATTGTTCATTTATGCATTACTCCCTCCGGTTTCATACCGTATAAGCAAAAGACGATACATGCTTATTAAGAAGAGTTATAAAAAAAAGTGTGATTTCTATATTTTTACTTCTATTAGCTTTTTTTGAACACCGTGAAAAAAAAAAGGAAAAGTTGCAAACGAAGAATTACTTGCATTGAGAAAAGAAAAAGTGTAACCATTAATAACGGTAAATTTAGTATATTAACCAAAAAAGTTTTGACTTGCTTATACTAGTATTTTTTTTTGTTACCATGTCATTGGTGAGTAGTTTTCACCGGCTTTGCCCGTGACTAATCTATGCCGGGGAACTTAGTTGGCCACGAGTTTCCAGCTTTGCCGGCCCGTGTGGTTCTCTCATCCCACTTGGACTAACCATTGTCGGTGCTTATACTAGTATTTGATAACATACTTTATTGATGTTTTTGCTTATATAGGAAAAGAGTACATCATTAATCTAATTTAAATATGTGGATAATTATGTTCAATGGATAATCAATGAGTTACAATACTTTGTTGTATTCATTAATCATGATAGAAACCACATACTAGTATGTGTTAACCATATTGAAGTAATGAAAGTGTAATAACATACGGTGTCGGTGTCAAAATTTGTGTTTTAGTTACTTTGTATTAAATATTGCATATTTAATTATTTATATTAATTTTGTCAAAAAATATTTAATTATTAGTTATTACAAACAACATATTAAAATTTTATATTTTAAAATTTATATTTTTGATAAATAAGTATGATACATTAAATGACATTCATTGTATTTCAACAATTATTATCTTGATTAAATCATGAATTACACATTGAACTCTTGTGTATCTATGACTTAATAAATATTAAATATTTCAACAAACAAAACCATATTTCATGCTATATACATATATACCCTTTTATGAGGATCTTATTTCCCTATTAAGAAGATTTACAGAATTAAACTTCGAGTTCGCCAAAAATAGTACTTAAGAATGTCAGTGCATCCTAGAAAATAGACGATGTTCATCAAGCTTTAATGTGTCGAGGTATAACCTGAGAACATAAATAGAAAACAAGGCTAAACCGATACTAATTTAAGCATTAGAGTATCTTTGCAGGTACTCTCCTTGCCTAACTCATCAAAAGAAGAACTAACGGAATGTTTTTAGCCCATATGGGAGAGGCTCAAATCAACTCTCAACCAACTAGAAAATCGGGACATAGACCCGAGATCCCGTAACACAATTTATGTGTGCGAATTTTCTCTGTTTTCCATTTATACTCCTATTCAATAAATTGAGAAAATTTACTAACTTTGCATTTTTTTTGCTTGATCTAAGGTATGTATTCATTTACATTGGAACCAAAAAATTACTCAGACTAGACATTTACTATGGTTTATAAATAAATAAAAACAATATGATTTCACACCAACAAAATATTATTAAAAAAGCTGCAAATATTTGACGTGGTATATAATATTAAATAATTTTACTATGATATAAATAAAAAGAAAAAAAACTAAATTAATGCGTAAAATGGAATTAATGTTATAATAAAAATTTCAAATATGGAAAATATTCAAAGAAGAAAGGAAATATTTAAAATAATGGAGTTTAAATATAATCAAATAATTAAATAAAAATTAATGGGAAGTGAAATCTATTCCATATGAAATTTTATATTGGCTTGTTAGTTGAAGGATATTTTTGTCTTTTAAAAAATAGTATACTATCTCTCTTCTGTTTCTTTTCTTTGTCTCTTGTACAAATAATACATCAAATTTTCTCTCTTTCTCATCCATTTCTATTTTAACTTTATTCTCACAATCAAATATAGGATAAAACTGTTGTTGAAAATAAACAGCATAAAACTTAGCTAGTGGGGAAAGAAAGAAAAAAAAGTACACCATGAATAAGATAAATTCTATTACATATCAAGTCTCCGGTTCATAAATAATATCCACCAACCACACATTCATTAAACACAAGTAAAACCTTGCCAAAAATGCAAGGAGAAATGGTATTTATGCTCAAAATTTTCACCATATCCAGCTGCATAAAACTTAACTACATCATTCTTTTATCAGAAAAGCATTGATGTAAATATATCAGTGTTGATAATTATGTTCATTTCCAAGGTTAAATGTATATCTTTGGCTTGAAGGAAAATAAGTTGGCAGTGGCCCCCATTAGCTGAATTTGAATATAAGATTCTAACTTCCTTTTGAGAAAAGCAAGGGTTTAAAAGTATTCATTGGCAAACAATTAATAGAAAAACTCATTATCTAATCCATCAACAAACAGTTGTTTATTGTGGATGCAATAACAGATTCATTTGAAATTTACTGCTAAAATTTTAGTACCAGTGAAAACATTTATTCTCTAAGGTTCCTCAAATACAACAAATATTTCTATAACAGAATCTCTTTACTGCTTTTAGAAGTGAAGAGAAAACCAGTTGTTGAGATGGATAGAAAGAAAGAATATTGAAGTAGAAGCAAAACAAGCTTCTACTACCTGGCATAAACACAACACATTAATTGGAGCAGAGTCTTGTGGAAACATATGTGTCTGTTTTGCAGCAACAGAGGCAAAATGCAGAAAACGAAGAACCATGGGAGTATTGGAAGCAGTGGGAGGCTATCAAAGGAAGAGTATGTGGATGAGGATGTTTCAAAATTGGCCATTTCCACATTTCAAGCTAAGGAAGAAGAGATTGAGAGGAGAAAGATGGAAGTGAAAGAGAGAGTTGAACATCAACTCGGACGCGCTGAACAAGAGACTCGGCGCTTGGCACACATTTGGGAAGTAAGTTCCATCACAGCAGAAAGTTTCAGTTATTACAGTTAAAGTTATGCTGCTAATCATTAATTTCATATGTTCTTTGTCATATAATAACCTACTAGGAGCTTGAAGTGTTGGATGATCCTATGAGGAAGGAAGTTGCAATGGTTCGAAAGAATATTGATTTGGCTAACAAAGATTTAAAGCAACTCGGACAAAACTACCAGAAAAAGGTATCATACTTGTCCCAGAGTTTGGTGAAGGAGAAAATACTAATATAACAACTACTCCCTCTGGTCTCATATATAACACAAAAATACAGTTTTAATTTCATTGAATAACTAATATATCTAGCTATAATACAACTACTATTCTAGATTGATAATTGAAGTATTCTATTACCTTGTGTTCTAAAATTTGGAACTACTTTGTTCATATATATGACAACTGACAAATAAGAATTAATAGGAGAAAGAGTATAAAGAAGCCTTAGAAGCTTTCAATGAAAAGAACAAAGAGAAGAATCATATGGTAGCCACACTAACTGAGGTATAGTACTCAATAGTTATGTTTTCACCTCTTGATTTTTTGAGAAAGTTAGAAGTTCTTTCAAATTTATATTTTAGTTTTAAGCTACCTTGGTAACAATTAATGTATCTCTTTCTATATTTGCAATTTTATCAATAGCTGCTGAGCGAGAGTGAAAGACTGAGGATGAAGAAATTGGAGGAGCTATGCAAGACCATAGAGTCAATGTAAATAAAACAATAATCTCTAACAGAGTGTGCTGTGTTTCCTACCTTGGCTTATTATACTTTCAGTGTGGCTTGTATTTAAATGTACTTATGTTTTCATTATTCACAATGCTTTGTTTATGGACCCACAGATTAACTGGCAACAAAATTTTCACCTTTGATTTATTGAAAAAAAAATGATTGGTCCTATCTGAGCAACTAGGAATTTCTAGTGTCCTATCTGAATCTTTTGCCAAAATTTAATATCAAAATAAATGTGAATATGCAAAGCTAGAGGAACAATGATTGGTCCTTCAGAAAAATTTATTAAAAAATAATTACAATACACTTTTCCATTAGTTGCTGGCATTCCATTGTCCGAATAGTAGCAAACTCTTAATTCAATAGATACTCAAGTCAAGTTAGAAATGCAACAATCCTTAATAATAATAGCCTTATCATGAAGCAAACTCCTAATTCAATAGATAACATAATCAAACAGGTGTTTATATAGGAAGCTGTTTGTACTCTGACAAAAGTTTTGGTATATCATCCAGGCGCAACTGCAACAAGAGTAAAGTGAGACAACCAGAGGATAAATAGGGGTATTGTAATTGTTATAAATATGATATAAAAACTATTCTATAATTCGTGTGATAAAAAGGTACATAGTGATAAAATCTACAAACAAATTCGTGTGTTCAAGGTCAATGCATGCATGAATTCGTTGTGCCACTTAGCAATTTCGGGGTTGTAATTAATTTTTTGCCATGGAAAAAGTTGATGTCTTCTCAAATTTCGCCAGAAAACCACAACATCTCAATGTATCTAGATTTAGTTTAAAGAGTAATTAGCCGGCCATGAAGTTAACCAAATTTAAACAAAGTGACTGCAATAGTGTTTACAAAGAGTGCAATACCAGACAACATAATGAGTTTCCAGTTTCAATTTTCACCAAGAATCAGCAAGGTCATATAGTTTATAGGTACCAGTGTTATCAAATTTTCACAATAGTTGTGATATAATTTTCATTACAGTGGCATGACCAATTTATGAAAGATGGTGGTGCCATAGTGTTTTAAAACAGCGAATTTTGGCCTTCCATTACGGTTCGCTATTCACAATCAATAACACTAATAGGTACTCAAAGTATTACCGATGAAATATAATGTAATTAATTCTTCGTATTTTAAAATAAAAAAGCATATCTAAGGAGAAATACAAGTTAAAGTCAATATCCTTTTATACACAAAAAGCATACCTGAGAAGCATTTTTGAAATGGTAAAATTTATGCGTCTCATGTTCATCAAAGCCAGGTTGCTGGTCGGATGCACTTTTTTCTCTAGTCAAGTTGGAAAAAAAATCAACGTAAGCCAAACCAAACTATTCATCAGTCAAGATTGAAAAGTAAACAATATAGGGGAAAACAGTAAACAAAGAAATGAATGAATGAAAATTGCAGTTTTTACTGATGAAACCGGTTAATTAGACGATGGTAGTCCCGAAGCAATGGTCCAAGCTCTGTGAGTTTAACCATATTTGATTCAGTCTTCCTCCAGTGTTCACGAAGTGCTTCAATTGCCTTCTTATTGGGAAATGAAACACGATTTCAATTTAATTATTACTATGATACCAACATAAAGAAAAATTTTACATAAGTATAGAAAATTTTTACTTTACCAGTGAATTTGTAGAAACTTTTTCACCTGCCAATCTTAATGCTAATTCAAGAAGCTCTTTATCTTCCAACTCAGTCATAATTGGAAGCCTAGAATTGGACGGTAAAGGTGATATTTGCAATCTTCGTTGCAACTCTGAGAAAGGAAATTTCTCTGCTTGGTTTTCCTGAGAAAGGCATTGGCAGTAAATTAAACTAAGACAAAAAGATGGATATATTAAATAACAGAAAGGTAATGTGATGTGTTCAATATGTCTTAGAATCAACACACGAAATTAAAGATTGCCAAAATGTGGAGGCATAATGTGGGCTAAGTATCAAATTACAATTTTTAATTTTTGGTAGCAAGATAGCCGCTATTCTAATATTATTATTTATATTCATTAAATAGTTAACACTATATACACACACACACGTGTATATGTAACTATAACTATAAATATTTAAGATATAAATAATTAATACTATATATGAAAATTATAGTAAAAATAATGTACTAGAAAAAATACAAGATTGTTCTTTAAAAAAATGTTAAATAATAACCCCATCAAATATTGTAAAAACAAAAGGAATGACAATTATTGATACTTGAAAGTTGAAACACTAGTAAAATTAAGTATTTAGTAACCCAGAGTAACAAGTGATGGCTATAAAAATTATCCATCTTATTTTAAATGAAACACTTAATATTATGACTACTAATTTTCTTATGGAACCTAAATTTTGAATATTATCTTCAAATTAAGAGGAATATTGAGAAAAAGAAAAAAGAACCGCGGAGATAAGGCATTCCTTTTTCTAAACTAAATCCAGGTGTTGAAACTTAAATAAGAGATGGGTGCTACCAAAACAAGTTTAACCAATACCTTGACTTGAGGTTGAAAATTACCATTAAGCGACGCTGCATCGTTACTTTCGGGGATATTTCTGGGCGGAGATGCAGTTAACCTATCTGCAATTGGGTCATCTGCAGAACAAGTAAAGAAATGAGAATATTGCTTGAGAAGAAGACATAGTGAAACAAAAAACAGTTAAAAACCCTCATTTGCACAGTTCATCAGTGAAAATACCTGGAGTTAATGAGAATTTTACGACAATAATAATAACTTTGAAGACCTTGAAGGAACAATGAATACCTTGTGGGACTAACCACCATGGATCACCATAAGTTGATTTCCCATCAAAGCCACCAATTAGCAGATACCGTGAACCAATAGCCGTCATAGAGTGGTATGCTCGAGCGGGAGGGGGTTCATTTCCTATGGAGAGCCGCTTCCACTGTGCTGAAACTACATGAAACACAAGAACAAAAAATTAGCCCACCCAACAATGAGGTAATCGGATTTAGTATTGGCCATTTCTCCAGTAAAAACTTTAAATAAGTGCATGACTTTGTCATGATATTAACCAAAAGGAAGGCTAACACATTATTTGTCCCAAAATCATGCATCTAAATACCATATTTACAAACTTGATTCCTCAGCAGAAGTTAAAGCAACATGTAACATGCACAATCATTCAAGGACATGAATTTCAATCATTAGCACTTTTGTTTCTTTCTAGAATAATGCAACTAATTCAAGTTCGAAATAGAAATTATTCTTTTTGAACCTGGAAATAAAATGTGTTCGAGTATTTCATGAAAGTTCCAAGAGTATAAAATGTAAGTTCGTAACATCCCAACAGATCAAGATTAGTGAAGCTTGCATCACAAGGAAGAGTAACTCTTCTCTCTCGTATACTATATTTTTTTGTAATTTATAATAGGTTCGCAAACTGATTATGGCAACAAAAAAGTTAAAAATGGTGGGGGGGGGGGGGGGGTTCTTACAAATTAAGGAATGCTAAATTCATGAGATGAAAGACAGATATCTGTTATGTTGGATAAATTTTAATTTCAATGTTTATCAATCAACCATTCTTCACAAAATAATATAAATAAAATAAAAGCATAAAAAATGGAGCATATAGCCCTCTTTGTATACTGGAGGTCAACTCCATAGAAAAACAAAGACTTCTAAATCCTGAAACAGTGAAACCATAATCTCTTAATTTCCAACCACAGAAGAAACAAAATAGCAAAAGACACCGTCCATGCTACCAACACGGATCATCCAGTTTTCTCCCTCAAAACAATCAGCAAATTCCCAGACCGTATACAGTGTGTAAGAAATGTATGTGCAATGATGCTCATTGCAAGTCGACTTTAAAATTTAAATTGAATATATTAACAAAAACGCATAATAATTTAATGGTTCCAAAACTAACAATGATGACAGATAAGCCTACCATCATTCCAAATAGGCATTGAAAGTTCTCACCTCTGTCCAATATAATGCAATCATTATAATAGATATCATAACGACTCAACCATCCACCAGTCCCGTGCCCTCCAAACATCAACAACTGCAAAATCCCCTCCAACAGAATGAAAGAAATGAATAAATGACAGGATTTCAAGTTAAATGGGTAAATTCGCATAACCTGATACAAACCAGAATTATGTCCAGTAACAGAATTGAGACAGCATTAATATGAAAGGAATTTGGAAAGGGAATTGTGAATATATTGAAGAATACGAGTACTGTATACAGAATGCTATCCAAGAGCAGTTTGCTCTTCTCAGAAGTAACTACTTCTGGCCAAATATTACAAACAACTTCCCAACATAACTTCTCAATAGAAACTACCCTCCTTATAGATAACTTCTCTCAAACCAAATAACTAACACACAAATAACTAACATACACACAAATAACTAACACACTAATGATTATATATTAATATATTATTTCTTCTTTTTATTTCTCCTTTCATATACTCTCCAAATTACTGGTTTGCCCTTGATACTTCCTGGTGCGCTATCATTGCCGCCCTCATGAGAACCAGCCTTGTCCTCAAGGCTGAAAGAAGGAAACTGTGCCACAATGAAAGCCTTATCTTCCCATGTTGCTTCCTCAATTGGTTTATGAGTCCAATGGATAAGGATTTGAGGGATAGACTCACCATTACGATGCACCATCCTGTGATCTAAAACCGCCTCAGGCTCCCATACAGATTCTTCAGAGACCTCCAAATTTGCCGGCAGATTTGGATGGACAGCAGCAGCACCTACAGCCTTTTTGAGCAAGGAAACATGGAAAACTGGATGTATTCGAGATGCGGGTGGTAAGTCTAATCGATAAGCAACAGCACCAATACGTTGGAGTACCTTAAACGGCCCAAAGTAGCGTGGAGACAGCTTGGGGCAGATTCTGGCTGCTACAGATTGTTGTACATGAGGTCTCAATTTCAAAAATACCAAATCACCAACCTCAAATGAGCGTTCTTTACGATGCTTATCTGCTTGTGTCTTCATTCTATCACGAGTGCGGGTTAGATGACGCTTCATTTGTCTCAAACACTCATCACGATCAGTCAAATCTCTTGGGTCATCTTCAACTTTGACTTCACCAGGGAGATAATTCGTGATCACCGGAGGAGGACGACCATAAACTACTTCAAAAGGAGTTGTACCGGTGGAAGCATGAAAAGTTGTGTTATACCAGTATTCTACCCAAGGAATCCATATAGCCCAAGTCTTGGGTTGATCAGCAATAAAACAACGTAGGAATGTTTCCAAACAACGATTGACCACTTCAGTTTGACCATCCGTCTGTGGGTGGTATGCAGTGCTCATCTTTAAATGTGTCCCTTGTTGTTTGAAAAGCTCGTGCCAGAAATTACTCACAAAGATCGGATCTCTATCACTGAGAATAGATTCAGGAATACCGTGAAGGCGTACCACTTCTTTGGTGAAGATCTCCGCTAACGACCTTGCTGAATAAGGACGTTTTAGAAGGATGAAATGGCTGTATTTGGATAGTCGATCAACCACCACGAAGATAGCTTCAAACCCTTTGATTTTGGAAGACCGGTAATGAAATCCATAGAAATATCAGTCCAAATCTGACTTGGAATTGGAAGTGGTTGAAGGAGACCAGCAGGAGCTGAGGCAACATATTTATTACTTTGACATATTGTACAGTTTTGCACAAATTCTTGGATGTCCTTTTTCATACCTGACCAATAAAGATTAGCAGCCAACCGACGGTAAGTACGGTAAAAACCAGAGTGTCCACCTGTGGGAGTGTTGTGAAACTCCTTGAGAAGTGTAGGAATGAATTTAGAAGTTGCTGCTATAACCAATCTGCCGTTATACAAAAGAGTCCTTCTGAATGTCAAACCCAGGTTTTGTGGTGTCTCCTCTCTGCAAGGCTGAAACAATAGCCTGTAATATTGGGTCTTGTTGTACCTCTTCCTAGACAGCCCCAAAGTCTTTCCATTCAGGACAAAAAACCATGGAATGAAGTGTTATTATGTCATTAGACGCCATGTTGCCTTCAATCTGGCGAGATAAGGCATCTGCTCCTTTATTTTCCAAACCAGGTTTGTAGATGATGTCAAACTGGTATCCCAAGAGTTTAGCAACCCAATTTTGTTGATCCATGGTAGTTACACGTTGTTGCATCAACTGCTTGAGGCTTTTCTGATCCGTGCATACGGTGAACTTGCTTCCTAGTAGATAGGGTCGCCAGTGCTGTATGGCTAGAGCTACTGCCATCAATTCTTTCTCATAAGCCGACTTATTCAGGTTCCTCTCACTAAGTCCTTTGCTAAAGAAAGCAATTGGTTTCTTATCTTGAATTAAGATAGCTCCCAAACCATTGCCCGAAGCATCACTTTCAATGAAGAACTCCTTAGTAAAATCAGGTAATGCCAAAACAGGGGCTGATGTGATCTTCTTCTTAAGAATTTCAAAGGCTGCTTGTTCCTTGCTTCCCCATTTGAAACCATCCTTCTTAGTTAAATCTGTCAGAGGTCTTGCGATTTTACCATAGTCACGTATAAACTTTCGGTAGTACCCAGTCAGACCCAGAAATCCTCTAACGCCTTTGACACTCTTGGGGATTGGCCAATCTAACACACTGCTGACTTTGGAAGGATCCATGGAGACGCCGTCGTAGGAAATTACATGACCCAAATATTCAACAGATGATTGACCGAAAGAACATTTCTTTTGATTGGCTACTAACTGATGCTCAATCAACACATTCAGGACCCATTGCACATGCTGTAGATGATCTTGCCATGTCATACTATACACCAGAATATCATCAAAGAATACCAAAACGTACTTTCTCAACATCGGCTTGAAAACTTTATTCATTAAAGCTTGGAAAGTGGAGGGGGCATTCATTAAACCGAAAGGCATCACCAGATATTCATAATGACCTTCATGAGTACGGAAAGCCGTTTTATGAATATCTTCCGGTCGCATTCTCACTTGATGATAACCGGATTTAAGATCAATTTTGGAAAAGTATTTAGCACCATGCAACTCATCTAGCAGTTCATCAATTACAGGAATTGGGAATTTATCCGGAATAGTTACCTTATTCAAAGCACGGTAATCAACACACATTCTCCATGACCCGTCCTTCTTTTTAACTAAGATCACCGGACTTGAAAAAGCACTCTGACTGGGTCGAATTACTCCGGATAATAACAATTCTTTTACCTGTTTTTCAATTTCGGACTTGTGATGGTGAGGATAACGGTAAGGACGAACATTAACCAGACCTTGGCCTTCAACCATGTGTATAACATGTTCTTGCTGCCTCTCCGGAGGAAGTCCCTGTGGTTCCTTGAAGACGATTGCAAATTTGTCCAACACTGCCTCCATCTCCAATTGTTGTCTGTGTGTCACCATACTCTGTTGATTACCACACTGCAGTTGAACAAAATGGTTGTCATCCACATATGCTTGTAGCGGAGCGCATTCCCTAGCACGAACCCCCCTTATCTCAATCCATTCTCCTTGGTAGTCAAAGCGCATTTTCTTCTCAGCCCAATCTATCCACGTACACCCAATTTCCAATTTGTGATAGCCACGCCATTCCCAATACTAAATCGTAACCATCCAAGTCAAAGAGCACAACATCTATTTGCCAACATACACCCTGAACATAGATATTGACTCCGTGACATTCTCCATGAGTATGTACCGTAAAACCATCCCCTAATTTTATAGGTCTAACAGAAGTACTATTGATACGCAATCCCAAAGCTAAAGCTAGACGCCTTGACATGAAGTTCTTGTTGGCCCCACTATCAACCAGCATTAACACGGGTACTGCTCCTACGGTTCCTTGTAACTTGATGGAGTCACATCTGTCCTGATAATACTCAGTTGATCTATTAAAAGTCAAGACATTTTCAAAAGTCAGCATGTTGAGTTGTAATTCCTCTGCATTGATTTCCACATCTTCATCATTCATAATTCTTACTTCATTCTCTTCTTCAGAGTCATCTTCTGTAACCAGAATTCGTAATGCTCTGTCTGGACATTGGTGTCGAGGGTGGAAAGGACCTCCACATTTGAAGCATACTCCTTTTTGACGTCGTTCCGCGATCTCCTGTGAAGACAGATTACGAAATCGTTTCTCACGCAGCGAAGACGCTGCCTTCTCCGACGACGACGGCGCGTTTGGCGTGCGCACAGGCGCTCCTTCTTGACCTCTTGCGCGCGCGTCACTGTTCTTTGTTACTAACACCCAATCGCTTTGATTGCTTCGGTTATTAGGCGTGAAACGGTTACTGAATTGTGCCTGATTGCGCGACCCGGAATTGAACCCGACCCGTTTGCGCGCAACCCAGTCTTTTCTCGCTCCTTCAGTTTCGCGCTCAACCGCCCTGGCCACGTTCATTAGTTTCGGACGCGAAACTGTACCCAAAGTGATTAAACTCCTCACTTTTCCTCTGATGCTCTCCTTTAATCCATGAACAAAATAACCCAAGTATTGATCAGTAGGAAGCCGTGGAACCTGCGAAGTTAATCTTTCAAACTCTTCAATATACTCCTCTACACTTTCTTCTTGCCGTAGAGACGATAACTGCTCAAAGACGTTGCCGTCACTCACCCCTCTGTATTGTTCCAACATAGCAGATGTTAATTGTTCCCATGTTAATCCTTCATTCTCCTCTAATAATCCTTTGAAGAAATGAATGGTGGCGCCCTCCATACATAACTGCGCAAGATTGACTTTTATCTCCGGACGAGTATTTTGGACATTAAAATAAACTTCTACTCTCACAATCCAACCAGCGGGATCGTCTCCATTGAACATTGGCAGTTCCACTTTTTTAACAGACAAGCGAAATTCATCAAGCGCATCCCCATGTAATTCAGAATTCTTTTGTTTAGTACTTACAGACTCATTTGTGTGATGATTCTGCAGTATTCTTTCCCTTACTCAAACTAAGTAGAGAAATAATTTTTTCTTGATTTTCTTTATTCTGATCCTGCATTTCCTTCAAGGAAACCTCCATGGTTGCGATTTTTTCTTCTAGTGCAGTAACCTTTGTCTCCATCTTCTTCGGTGGCATCCGGCAAGTCGGACCAATTTGATACAAACCAGAATTATGTCCAGTAACAGAATTGAGACAGCATTAATATGAAAGGAATTTGGAAAGGGAATTGTGAATATATTGAAGAATACGAGTACTGTATACAGAATGCTATCCAAGAGCAGTTTGCTCTTCTCAGAAGTAACTACTTCTGGCCAAATATTACAAACAACTTCCCAACATAACTTCTCAATAGAAACTACCCTCCTTATAGATAACTTCTCTCAAACCAAATAACTAACACACAAATAACTAACATACACACAAATAACTAACACACTAATGATTATATATTAATATATTATTTCTTCTTCTTATTTCTCCTTTCATATACTCTCCAAATTACTGGTTTGCCCTTGATACTTCCTGGTGCGCTATCATAACCATACATGGAAGATTTAACAAGTATGGTGGGAAAATTTTAACTTATAAATTTTCAGAGGAAAAATTCTGAAAACTACCAAACAACTTCAACTTTACTTTAAAGCTCTTATTTATAGCATTAACTTTAAAATAGTTTTTAAGCTGTCAAAAGTTGGGCCAAACGCTACCTAAGAATAATGAAAATAGTACATTTATTGATTATTCTATTACATTATAACGTGGGACTATAGGAACAGTATAAAAACATATTTGACAGTAAAAGACAGAAAGGAATCTACAAAAAGAGCAAAACTAGAAAGAGAAATAAGGATTGTATAAATGTGATTACATAGTGTCCTGCAGATGTAACTGTATGGCCACAACGGGGAGAAGGAGCTTGACCTGGAAGCTTTAATTGAGTCCACCCCGGTGTTTCGTTCTCTTCCCTCCACAACACATATAAACTATAAGTACATAACCCAGTTGAATAAGAAGCCGCCAATAATGAAATTAAGAATAAGAAAATGGATTAAAGATGAGAGAAAGAAAGTATAAATAAGTGAACAATAAGAATTGCTCCAAAGGAAATAAAATGAAAGAAAGAACCAACTAGAGTTGAAAACACCCTAAATCCCTAATACAGTCTAATTAATTCGCACTTCAAAAATGTAAAGTTCCTAGAACTAGAAGCAATAGACATCAAAATTAAATATTGAGCAGAGATAACCAGGCTCTAATGAAAACTGAGATATTGAGTCAAGTGCAAAAGCAAAATATTGAGTCAAACTAATTAGCGTAAAAAGTTTCATACTGACAAGGGGTAAAATTAAGTTTGAATAAATTCAACGAATTTCATGAGAAATGAAGATTTAGCACTTGACATAAAGCAAAGGAACAAGATGTGAGTACAAAAAATTTGCGGCCTTTAACTAAATAGCAACAGCATACATGAGAGACATATAAAGATGGTAAAACAATATAAGTACCTTCTTCAATAAGGCCTTTTAAGGCCCATAAATCACCCATAATTGGCCCACCTCCTCCTGTCAAAGTCAGTCAAAAACACTAATTTCAGCTAATAATTTCTTATGAGATTGACATTGCAGCAATTAATATACATGCTCCTCCAGTTATCAAAATGTTTATTTATTGACATGTAAGAGAAACCAAAGCAATGTGATTATTGGGGCACAGCAAGTGCTTAACAAAACCCTCGAAGAAATTATACAAAAGAAATTATGTTTATTCAGAACTTAATTTCCCAGAACACACATGTAGGGGAGAGAGGACTACACCTTACAATGAGCTTTGGGGTTTCAAATGGGTTTATGAAGGCCAGCAGCAGAGTATCTTTGAATATTCAAAAACTTACTCTGGGCTTCAAAATTGAATTTTATTGGTTCACTAAGAAAAAAGTGTATATAAGATGTAACTTCATGACTATCATGCAAATCTGAAATTTCATCAATCTTGTCCTTAAAGTCAAACCCAAATAGAAGTGCCAAATTTTCTCCTAAATTGTAACCAAATTTATGGTGAAAGTGATGGGATGCATAGTGCACACCTCGATAATTATTTGAGAAATTAAGACATTCTCCTTGAACATGGAAATTCACATAATATAGATAGAAAAAAAAATTGAAGAACAAATAAAGAATTAATCAAATGATGAAATACTCTCAATACATGTGGAAATTGCCAATTAACAGCCAGGTGTATTTCTTTACGAGTCCGGCTAAAGAGTGTCCTAAAAGACAGTGATAAAAACAAATCAAGAAAATAGAAAAAAAGAAATTGATTGTTTAATACATTGGTAGCTTAAAAAGTTGTCATTCAAGTAAATTCTTTCCGCCTTTGATTCCTTAAAAAGTACCCTAAATAATATCAACATGCAAGTAAATCCATTCCTAAACGAGGAGAATAATGTCACCTTACCTCTTCCACCATAAACAAGCAACCGTTTTTCGACCATTGTGGCAGAATGGCCACATCTAGGGTGTGGCAATGTTCCAGAAACTGAGAGCTCCATCCACTCAAGGGATACTGCAAAAATAAGATGACGTTACAAGTGTTCCAACTGCATAAAAGGCTACTACACTTTGGAGATAAAATTTAGTCCAAGAGGCATAGAAATATACTTGTGTCCAATAAATAAACATCAGATAACCACTTTTTCCCATCCCATCCACCATACCTGCATCATATTAAACCCACCTTATCACATGTTTTAATTTAATCCTAATCCAGCCAACTGGGATAACAAATCAAATCAAATATTATAGGTCTCACATAACGATTTTCCGGTTTCCAATAGCCGATGCTGCAGCAAAATCTCGCGGTGAAGGCAAGTCACCAAAGCTGGTTAGTTCAGACCATTGCCATATATCTTGAACATCATCATCATCATCATTTGTTCCAAGTGCCAACATGCCAATAAAGCATCAGCCCCAAACTTGTCAAGTCTCCAAAAAAGAAAGTTATGACAAACATGAACTCAACAAATATAATAATACAAAATGTCATACCAGTATCCAAAACCCAAAAGTCCCCCAACCTGTAAAATGCAGACGTTATGGTGAGAAGCAAATAGACATGAGAATTGACATGCATTAAAGTTCACCATAAAACAATGACATCCAAAATGATTTCACTTAAATCTAAAACTAAATATATCCACTTATGATTGTATAATCATGATTAGTTGCAAGACCATATGAAGCAGTGGCTCTTCTGATTGAAGACGTGTTTCAATTACTTGTATTTTTCAAATTAAAACCGGTGTTTAAGTGTTTGTGTCGTGTCCAGTGCCCGTGTCTGTGTCGGTGCTTCATAGAAGACATGGAATGATAAGATAGAATGAGTAATAAAACACAAACATCAAATTGCAAAAATACAGACCTTTGGCCCCCATAACGGCCCCCAAAAATGAACATGTGACAATCAATGGCAACAGCAACATGGAATGCTCGTGGACTGGGACCCACATGTCCATCTGAATCACTTCCTGTGCATTCTGGCTTAAACCATAGTTTGTCCTCTGGAAATTTATACAGTGAATGAAATACCCAATTTTGATAACCCTAAAATAAATAAACTGAAATAAATAAAAAGGAAAAGAAAAGGGATACCAATATCGTAGACAACGATATCACTGAGAAACTTCTTATCGACAAGGCCACCGAACACTACAACCTTGGATTTCCCAATATTAACAGCAGAATGACCGCTGACAATGATAAGAAACAAAGTCAATCTGTGAACAATTAAAAAAAGAGAGAGATAAATTGATTGTGATTAACATGTTACCTACCTACGAGGTTGGGGAGGAGTTCCGGCGTAATCAGAAGATGTAGCTCCAACCCAGTAATGCATTTTAGTTTCAATTCAATTCAGAAGGGTGAACAAGTTTCTGATGCGTAGATCAACCCTGCTTCCACAACTGCAGTCTGTACTGATTCAATTCAACTAAGATCATTTTTACCCAACAATTTAGCACATTCCATTGTAGATTTACTTTCTTTGCTTTTTTTTATTGCTCTTTTTTTATAAAATAATAAAAACCTTTCAAGGTAAAACCAATTTTTGTCTTTTCTTTTGACAAGAACAAGAACTAATTGAATTGTTGTCTTAAATTCTAAATTTTTAGGTTAAATTACATTTTTTTGTCATTTATCTTTTATTTTTTTTCAATTTTGGTCTTTTATGTTTCAAATCTTTGTCAAAGTGGTCATTTATGTTTGATATGTTTCGGTTTGGTCTTTCAAAGGGTATGATATGTTTCAGTTTGGTTTTTCATACCATAAACTAAAGAATAAACTTGAAGAACCAAACTGAAACATATCATACCAATTTAATGACCAAACTAAAATATATTAAATATAAATACCACTTTGACACAAATTTAAGTAGGAAAACGGATAAATATTCATTAAATATAAATACCACTTTGACACAAATTTAAGTAGGGAAAAAAGATAAATATAAGTCAATAATAAACGACAAAAAAGCAATTTAGCCTGATTTTTATATCTATGGGTGGAATGAATGGGTTAATGCTTTCTAATTTGGAAAATACTAATGTTTCACTCTCTCTGACACTTTTTTGGATACATTTGTTTGATATTGAAACCAAATCATACAAATTCTAAAAAATTGAAGTGGGTAGAAAAACAAAGCCAAGTGAGTGAAATGAACCGTAAAGCAGAAGAAATGTAATCTAATATCTATTTATACAAACAAACCTCTTATGAAATTACCAATTTGGATCTCTTATTAATAAGACACATATCTAATTTAAGGGTAAAAATGTCATTACACACTTTTTTTTCTTTTTTTTCTCTTTCTTCTTACACTCTCTTTCTTACTTTTCACTTTTCTCTAACACTCTCTTTCTTCCTTTTTTCTCTTTCTTCTAACACTATCTTTTCTCATTTTCACTTTTCTCTTACACTCTCTTTCTTCCTTTTTTTCTTTTTACTTTACTTTTAATTTTTCCATAAATAATTATTCTCTTTCTTTTATCACTTCACTTTAATTTTTTTAACTAAATTTCTAAATTTATACAAACACTACTCTATTCAAATTACCTATAAAAATGTAAATGAGTCACACTAAAAAACAAAACAAAACTATCACCTTAAAATTTTAATTTTTCTCTCTGAAATCTGTTTACACTCTTACTGATAATCTACTAACACCTCTTATTGATAATCTACTACCTATCTTTTAATATCTATTATAATCAACTAAAGAAATCAATTGAAACAACGAGACAACTGCAATGATATATAAAAATCACAGGATAATCTATTTATACAAACAAACCTCCTATGAAATTACCAATTTGGATCTCTTATTAATAAGACACATCTAATTTAAGGGTAAAAATGTCATTACACTCTTTTTTTTCTTTTTTTTCTCTTTCTTCTTACACTCTCTTTCTTACTTTTCACTTTTCTCTAACACTCTCTTTCTTCCTTTTTTCTCTTTCTTCTAACACTATCTTTTCTCATTTTCACTTTTCTCTTACACTCTCTTCCTTCCTTTTTTTCTTTTTACTTTACTTTTAATTTTTCCATAAATAATTATTCTCTTTCTTTTATCACTTCACTTTAATTTTTTTAACTAAATTTCTAAATTTATACAAACACTACTCTATTCAAATTACCTATAAAAATGTAAATGAGTCACACTAAAAAACAAAACAAAACTATCACCTTAAAATTTTAATTTTTCTCTCTGAAATCTGTTTACACTCTTACTGATAATCTACTAACACCTCTTATTGATAATCTACTACCTATCTTTTAATATCTATTATAATCAACTAAAGAAATCAATTGAAACTACGAGACAACTGCAATGATATATAAAAATCACAGGATAACTGCACTGATATACAAAAAAAACACAAGATTAATATTTGTCATTGATAATTAATATTTTTGAAGACTACTATAAACCTACTATCTAAAAACAAGAATATTTAAAGACTATTTAAACTACTGATTAATATTTAAAATATATATTTCTTATTGATAATCTACTATCTCTCCTTTACTATCTACTACAATATACTAATCAACTAAAATAATCAATTGAAATTACGAAATAACTACATTGATATATAAAAAAACACGGGATAACTCCACTGATATATGAAAAAAAAACACGATATTAATATTTGTCACTGATAATTAAATTTTTTGAAGACTACTACTACAAACCTACTATCTAAAAAATAAGAAGACTTAATGAATATGTAAATTAGTAATTAATATTTAAAACAAATATTTCTTATTGATAATTTAATATCTAACTTTTACTATCTACTATAATCTACTAATCAACTAAAATAATAAATCGAAACTACGAGAAAACTGCACTGGTATATAAAAAATACGGGATAACTGCAGTGATATATAAAAAACACGAGATTAATATTTACCATTGATAATTATAATTTTTGAAAACTACAATAAATCTACTATCTAAAAAAACAAGAAGGCTTAATGACTATTTAAACTGATTAATATTTAAAACTCACGTGACAATATATGTCACTAATACCTAATTAAAAAAGGACAAATAATTGTTACTGATATATAAAAAACATGGGATAGATATTTCTTATTGATAATCTACTATCTATCTTTTACTATCTACTATAATCTACTAATCAACTCAAATAATCAATTGAAACTACGGGATAACTGCAATGACATATAAAAAAACACGGGATAACTGCACTGATATATATATATATATATATATATATATATATATATATATATATATATATATAAAAACACAGGATTTATATTTGTCATTGATAGTTAAAAAATTTGAAGACTACTATAAACCTACTATCTAAAAAAAATAATATTTAATGACTATTTCAACTACTGATTAATATTTAAGAAAAATATTTCTTATTGATAATCTACTATCTCTCTTTTACTATCTATTATAATCTACTAATCAACTAAAATAATCAATTGAAACTACGAGATAACTGCACTGATATATATAAAACACGGGATTACTGCACTAATATATGAAAAAAAACACGATATTAATATTTGTCATTGATAATTAAATTTTTTGAAGACTACTACTACAAACCTACTATCTAAAAAACAAGAAGACTAATTAATATTTAAAACAATTATTTCTTATTGATAATCTACTATCTAACAAAATTACTATCTACTATAATCTATTAATCAACAAAAATAATCAAATGAAACTACCAGATAACTGCACTGATATATAGAAAACAAGGGATAACTGCAGTGATATATAAAAAACACGGGATTAATATTTGCCATTGATAATTATAATTTTTGAAAATTACTATGAACCTACTATCTAATAAAAGAAGAAGACTTAATGACTATTTAAACTGATTAATATTTAAAACACATGGGACACATATTTGTCAATATTTGTCACTAATACCAAAAGAAGGACAAATAATTGTTACTGATAGATAAAAAAAACAGGGATAAATATTTCTTATTAATAATCTACTATCTATCTTTTACTATCTACTATAATCTACTAATCAACTCAAATAATCAATTGAAACTATGAGATAACTGCACTGATACATAAAAAACACGAGATAACTGCACTAATATATAAAAAAATACGGGTATAACTGCAATTATATATATATATATATATATATATATATATATATAAACACGGGATAGCTGCACTAATATATAAAAAACACTGGATAACAACACTGATTTATAAAAGAACACTTCACTGATATTTAAAACAACACGGGATAAATGCATGAATTGTTTTTAAATGATACTTTTACATTTTTAGATTTTAATATTTATCTATTTTTAATTTGAAACTCCTTTTTTTATCTACTTTAAACTTGTCTCTATTTTCACGGGGTAATGTTCAAACTATTTAAATACTGTCTAAGTTCATTCATAAAAATAACACGACAGCACCCGTGCGTATGCACGGGTATCCTACTAGTGACAAATAAAGTAGGTTGGAGACAGGAACAAGTGTCACAATCAAAACTAAATATAAACAAATTAAAAACATGTGGCAACATTTTAACTCGAACAATATGCATGACACAACACCTAGAATAAACAAAATAAAAACTAAACCAATAAGATATGCAACAGGTGGAATTCCACTGAATAATAAGATGGGAAAGTCGCGCTATTTTCAACATAGAGACTACCATCGATTTATAACCGTCGTGTTTTATTTAAATAATAATATTAATAGTAAAATATTTGATTAAATATTCATTTAAAGCATGAATGTTGGATACCGTTGTGTGGCGGATCTTCTTCGGAACGGAAGGGTGCTACGGTACCCCTAATTTTTTAAAAATTTACTATATATACACATATATTTTATACATAAAATTAGGTTATATATAATTAAATGAACAATAATCACCGAAGATCCTGAACAGTGAAATGGTTGGACGTGTAGTCAATGATGTCCAAAACCTTGGTTTGATTCCTGCGGCCGACATTTCTTGTTTTTGCACTCATTTTGTATACTTTTCTCACAATTAAAACAAAAAATTGCTCCTTACAGGATTTGAACCGCAGAAAATAATGTTGACATACTTAAAATTTATCATTGAACTAAATAAAAAATTTAAATTTATAGTAAAAAATATTTTATATATTTGTTACTAATATGGCACCCCCCAATTTTTTTCCAAGATCCATCACTGAAAATTTTTGGGTAAACCAGGGTATCCACCGCACGGATAGCAGTGACTAATCCCTCGTTCATTGTAGGCGCCTCGAGAGGCAGGACATCTGGCCAAGAGTTTTAACGCTGCTCCGTACCCAATGCGGGGATCGAACCCCCAACTCTTGGTTAAGGGAGGTTCAGCCTCAACCGCTGAACCTCACGCCACTGCATATGTTATAACAGTTTGGAATTATCAATTTTATTAATATATATATATATATATATATATATATCTTACGTTCGGTTACTTATTTGATTTAATATCACTAATTAGCTTTAGCCGTTGAAATATTTAATATAGTTGATGATATGCATTAAAACTTTTTTACCTTTCCTTTTGGTTAATGATTTGGTATCACTCCAACGGATATCTCTTGCTTTTTGGTTTTTATATAAATGAATGTGTTTTAATAGCCATTGGATTTTTCATTGAAATCCTTTTAGCTATTGAAAGAACCGTTTGAATCATTTAACTAATTTCATGACTTCAGGTTACATTTTTTTACGGAGTAATAATTTATCATCAGAGACATTGATTTCTTGTCTTGCATTTTTTTTGTTAAACTCATTATTGGCAACAGACTGATTTTAAAGTTAAGGTTTTATGAAGACAAATGTTTTTTAGTATAAAAGGGAGAGGAGGATACACGTTCAGATATAAGAAAGAGACCGAATGTATGTAGAAGAAGAGATACAAAATAGAGAAGTATTCTTTTTCTATTTTAAGGTATGTCGAGCAGTAAAATAAAGAAAATGGGGTGTGAGTCTGATGGTTTTTCTAGGTGCAGGGAAGACCATAATATTTTTAGAGAAGACTGTTTTATCCTAGGGACGACGGGGCTAGGAGAGATTGCTTGCACACTTTGGGCAGCGCCGCGAAACGTCTTAAGGAGAGCGACCTAGTCCGCGACTCAGCCTATTTTTTGTGTTCTCGGTGTGTTCGTAATTGTTCCAACAATTTTAAGACGTTTCATTATCTGCCATTTTGGTCAAGCGCGACGCTCTCATTGATGTCTCCAAAGACGCTCTCGTTGATGTCTCCAAAGGTATGTATTGTACGGTATTCAAATGGATGTCTTATACAGACTCCAAAGGTATATCTAATACTCAATATTTTGCTCCATTGTATTTCGAAAAATAGGAAACTCAAGCCAATATTAGAACAACAACATAAATGACAATAAGAATTAGCCGAAACCCCCTTCAAGAAGTGTTATGATTTTTTTTAAAAAAATCGATGTTACCGGTGGATTCGATGTTATAGAAATTTGGTTAAGGCTAATTTTATTGTTTGCTGAAGCTAAGATATGAGATGTGAAATTGATCGATGTTTACCCCTGGAAAGACTAAGATTTTCAACGATGTTATGCATACTCCAGAGATGTGGAAGAATTTGATTCTAGTAATCCTTTTAACTAAGTTGGATTTACCCAAACCATGTGGCTAACCTTTATACCCTTACAAACACTATTATTTTGTAAGGAAGAATTATGACACCGTGAGAACGCTCAATTTGAATTGAGATGATTTAATTTTAATATTTATATTTTTTATAATATTTTGATTATGAATTTTAAATGGTTAATTCGCAATTTTTATTATACTATTTTTACATTACAATTAATTGTTACATTTTTTGAACTATTGTTTTTTAATGAGCTGCAACGTATATGTTTTATTTTGGACTATTTTTATGTTTACTCTTGTATTATATATTTTTTAATGAGCTACAAGAGATTTGTCTTGCAATTGATTTTATGAAAACCAAGTTTCGGGATAGGAAAAGTTTTGAAAAAACCACGCCATGATATGGAGAAAAAAATGTTTATTTATTTATTTTCGTTCCCGTGGAGATAGAGATTTTTATGGTGTATATGGTTAACAATGAAAGTTATAGATTTTAATTAAATGGTGACTTTTTTATTGAAATGAAATAGCGTGGATGTTAAGAAAATTATTTTGTTTAAATGCGAAAAATAGTGGGGGTTCTATTTTTTTTTTGTATTAACCAGGGTATCCACCGCCGAATGCAGTGACTAATCCCCTTGCTGGATTGGAGGCACCTCGAAGAGTGGGACAGCTGGCCAAGAGATTTAAAGCTGCTTCATACCCAAGGCGAAGATTGAACCCTCGACACTTGGTTAAGGGAGGATGAGCCCCAACCGGTCAAGCGCACCCCGTGGGGGTTCTATTTTTTTAATAGTGTATTATTACAACATGTGATTCTAATAATATATTTTTTTATATAAAATAGAAGAAAGAAATTCAATTAGATTAAAATGATGAATTTTGTTTTCTCTATTTATGAGAAGCTTAATCTTGTGATTACATATATTTTGAAATTAACAAAAGTGGTAGAAAAATCCGGAGGAGAGGACTCTTCGTCTTTTTGAAAATGAAGCCGCTATCAATATTTATTAAATAGGAAAACATTGAAAAAACCTTTATTTTTGGGTTCGGGGGTCGATTATGTGTGGGGAATGTATTAGCACCCCACAACATCCTTTCAAAAGAAAGGTTACCATTTAATTTAATGTGTAGAAAAAAGTTAATTAAAAGAAAACACTCTAATTTACCCTCTTTATTATTTGCAAAAATCGAAAAGGAAGACTTAATAAAAATTTTAGTTTTTTGTGCTTGACAGGAGTGGGCCCCTGCTCGTACGTATCTCCAGGTGCGATGGGGAAATCAAAGCTACGTAGTTCTTGAGTAGAAAAAGTTTGTGTGTTTGGTGTTTTTTTAATTATTTTTGAAATTGTGAGAGGTATTCGTAACGACCAAACAAGTAAAACTCAGAGTGGTCGTCACTCATAGCTCGTTTGAAAACTAAAGCTGTTATTAACGGTCAAACAAGCTAAGCTCAGAGTGACAATTAGTAACAAACCATTTTTTGTGGATAATTATTGAGGAAACTGGTTTGGAAGCATTATGATGTAAATAAAAAAAACTAAGTGAGTTGTAATAGAAAAGGAAGTGTAATTGACATGAGTGTTACGTTATTAAAAAAGGGGGATGAATAGCAACACAGGGTTGTATTTTTAAAACTCGGGGTGTGGATAGCAATAGGGGTTGTATTTCTTAAAACTGGGGGTGCAAATATTAAACAGCTCAGTCCTACACTTTGTTTAACAACAACCCACGAAACCTGGGCTTCTCAAGGGGGGGGGTTACACAGCAAAAGCAGGGGTGTAGTTAGCAGACGTAAAAACCTACTATAAAAGCCTAACTAAACCGAAACCCTGATTTTCAACCCTAATCCCTCTTCTCTCTCTCACGGCGCCGTTCGCCCTCTCCCTCTAATTTTTCTCCCTCTCTCTTCTGCGCCGTTGGAGCCCTCACTGTCCTCCTCACCAAGCCGCAACCTCTCCCCCTCTTCTCCTCTCACATACCCTTAATCTCGTCTCCTTCTCTCCACCGACCCTTAGCTTCACCATATTCCTCAACCCTATTTCACTTTCCTCACCGAAACGTACCACCTTCTTCTACCCTCAACGGCGCCAACCATTTCCTTTCTCTCTCCAAGACTTCGTTAAAATGGAGAGTGAGAGGGTGAGGTTTTCAGAGAGAGAGAAAGGAGGTTTTGGCTACGGCGATGGTGATTTGGGTGAAGAGTGAGGGTTGACGGTGGTTTTGGTTGGCTACGGTGGTGGTTGATGGTGCTTGGAGGGTTTGGCCGTCGTGGTGTGGTTCGGTTTATGGTCGTGGTGGGGTGCTGTGGGGTGAATGGTTCGGTTTGTGGTTGTGGTGGGGTGCTGTGGGTGAGTGGTCGTTTGGTGGTGGCTGGCCATGAGGGAGGGCGACGGTTCAGGCCAATGACCACCGTCTTCGGTGGTCGGAGTCTAGGGTGAGCTCCCTTCTTTTTTGTGCCTACGGTTCTGTGCTTCCTCTCCTACCACTTTCCTTATTATTTTTTTAATTTTTTTTAAGATAGCTAAGACAATGTTTAAAAGAATTTGAATTAAATATTTTATTTTAAATATAGCATAACAATATGGATTGTTTGTAAGTTAGTCAAAGAATTAATTGGATTTGGGCTAGTAAGTGAGTGAGAGTTGGGTTTTAGTTGCATTTGGCCTAGTAAGTTAGTAAGGAATGTTGTAAGTCAATAAGCCTTAGTGTTACTTGCGGTTTGGTTTGGTTTCTAAAAGCAAAACCGCGAATCGAACTGCGCAGTGCATTTAAAAAAACTAAACAAAACCAATAAGAAGCGATTTTTTGCGGTTTTCGGTTTGGTTTGGTTCGGTTTGCGGTTTTCTATTGGTTTGGTTCGGTTTTGAACACCCCTAGTAGACATTACGTACACACACTACCACCGCTCACACCCAGGTTTGAATCCGAGGGCCAAGGCAACCAACAACAGTGAGGGTCAACTCAAATTGGACAATTGGGATACTCATTTGAATAAAAGTGGATTTTTTTTTTATCTAGGAGTCTTTGACCCCCTTCGGTATCTAGGGGAAAGGGCCTCGAATAAAAGTGAATTTAAGATTAAATATTAATATTAATACTAACTAGAAAAGAAAAATAGAAAAAAATGTAGATATAGAGGATAAATAAATAAAAAAGGAAAAGAAAAGAAGAGGAGGTGGGCAATTAGTGGAAGGAGGTGGGGTCGGTTGGGTCACGGTGGCGGTAAGAACCTTCCCTTCTTCGTTCGTTCCCAGCGAGCGGACCCAATAAGGCAATAACCCCTTCGTTCTCCGACCTCTCCCCACTCAAATCACACTCAAACCATCAAAGCTAAAGCTAGGGTTCATTCACCCACACACACCCAAGATATAATCGGGGTTTTGCCGAATTCCAAGAACCTGGAGTTGCAAGTTTGTTCGTCATCATGCAAAACCCCGTGCTTGATTCGCAAGATCAGAGGTAATTTCAGTTTTCCCTTTATTCAATCTCTGCTTTTGAGGTCTTTCCCATGCTGTCTTCACCGTTGGTTTTCTTGCTATGTTAATTATTTTTTTTACTTCTGTTTTTTCGACTGTGATTGTCGTTTGATTTCGTTGTAGTTTATTTATTTATTTTTGCAATAGTGTGTCACATAGCTAGCTTGCTTGCTTACTCATAGTTTGCTTCTGGTGGTGGAGTCTAATAATTATTCAATATTGTGTTCTTGTTCCCCTCTTTCATGTTCATAATTTATAATTTACTGTATTTTGATGCCTTTGTTTTGGGATTGGTTTACCATAATTGTTGATGGAAGTTGGGAAGTTGTTTTTATTTGGTTTTGGGAATCAATTCAGCCCGAAAATACTTTTTGGTTTGGTTCTTCAAACATATTTTTATAATTCAGAAGAACATTGAGAGAACCTAGTGGGCTTCCACTTTTGTTGGCTCGTCCACTGGTTCACTATGTTATTGATAGATGGGTGAGATGTTCTCCTCAATTTCCCGAGTTAGTGCTGGAACTCCTGGACTAATAAATCTAATCTATCATTGTCATTCAAGTTTTGATCCCAATTTCCTGGACACAAGTGGTTCCATATTCTAGGACTACTATGTTGACTCAAGTCCATGAGAGAACCTTTCTAAAAAAGTTATTACGTGGGAGAGTGGCTTTATCACAACATTAAGCTAGGTTGAGCTGTGCCTAGATCTCCAACATTATCACAACATTAGTATAATATTTCTTCCGTTGAGCTGTATTAATTAGATTTATGTGTTACATAGGGCTACTTCTTGCACAGAGGACGCAATGACTATTGAGTTCCTTCGGGCTAGGTTACTTTCTGAAAGGTCCATCTCAAAAAGTGCGAGACAAAGAGCTGATGAACTGGCAAAAAAGGCATGTAAAGTTTAGG
Source organism: Astragalus membranaceus (assembly GCA_039519185.1). Classification (NCBI taxonomy): domain Eukaryota; kingdom Viridiplantae; phylum Streptophyta; class Magnoliopsida; order Fabales; family Fabaceae; genus Astragalus; species Astragalus membranaceus. Next base: position 131,601,035 of record CM076847.1, on the reverse strand, counting down.
TTTGGTGGTTCATGGAGTCAATTTTTTTTTCTCGATGTCCTCTTTCTAACTTTATTTTTTTTCTCAAATTTGTCAATCAGGTTGGGGAGTTGGAGGAACAGCTTAGGACAGTGACTCTTCAGAGGAAGATGGCTGAGAAGGCTACTGCAGATGTTCTTGCCATTTTGGAGAATCAAGGGATTAGTGATCTATCTGAAGAATTTGATTCGGGCTCAGACCCTGACATTCCTTGTGAATCTGGTGTTAGTAATGATTCTTCGAAAGAGGGTGAGAGGTATATGAGCTCAAAAGAGAGACGTCGTGGGTCAGATGAACTCTCCGGTTCTCACTTGGATTCTTCACCGGTATCCAACCAAAATTTGTCTTGGAAGGGACGTCTTGATTCTCCTTGTTCGCTTGAAAAATACAAGACTTCTAATTTCAGAAGGCAAAACAGTTTTTCATCTATCAGTTCTTCTCCAAAGCATCGCCTAGGAAAGTCATGTCGCAAGATAAGACATCGACAAACCAGGTAAGTCTAGCACCTTTTCCTCTCATAATTTCCCCCCAATTAGGTTACCAGGTTTCACTAAGTATCACGTTCTTCTTTTCCCTGTTAATTTTCTATCTGTGGAAGATTGCTAATATCACCCTTTTCTTGAACTTGGTTCCAACTCTTTGGTCTAGGACTGGAATGTGTACTTAAATTCTAATAATAGATATTCTGGACCAAGTTATTATTTCTATAGGGATTATAAATATTATCAGTCATCTAATTTGTTAAATTAATTAATTAATTAAAGAATGGTAACATTGAAATTGATTCGTGGATTGTGAACTGTTTGAAGTAGTCAAATGCCAATCCGGGAAAGCGAAGCGGAGCGGCCGATCCCCAAAAAACGCTAAAACAGTATAGCGGGTAGCGAGATACACACACACACACACACACTAAATTTCAGGCAACATATATAAAATAATGCAGTATTCATTTAATTTGAATTAACAATACACTTTAACATACCGGGAGACAAAGTGGATCTCTGTCTAACTGCAGAAGCGATGCCAAACGACTCTTGGCCTCTCCTATATATGGGTAGCTCACTAAGAGCCCGACCATTTACTTGGGTGTCAGTTGAGAGCCTTTCAATGCATTCATATATAGCCCCGTAGTCACTTCCTTGTCTCTAGCAATGCTTGGGTCCTTGTAGAAGAATTCAGGGTTAAAGTAATGCCCTGCATGCAACGGATGATGGAGTTGACACTCCCATCTTTTGTCATTGATTTAAAAAATGTCCTTGTACTTTTTGGTATCTTCATTGAAAGCTTTTGCAATTGACTATTTTGCCCTATGCATAGCCTCATATATAAATATATCCCATGGCCGTCTTTTTCATACAGTAACAACAAAAAGAGGATAGAGAAAACCTGGGTGTTTGTTGTGACGGCAATGAAGGAGCAGCAGCACAATATTTGTGCGGTGAGAGATGAGTGCAGGGAGAATCACGACAGCAATGAAGGCTGACATAAAAAAAAAAAGTCTGCGACAGCAAAGAAGGCTGCCATCTAGGGTTTTAGTTGCGCAGTCAGAGGCAAACTGACGCCATTTCAAAATTAGGGTAAAATGAATTTATTCATTGTGTATTATGCTGAGATTTCATCAGTATATATACAAGTGTGGAAAGCTAAATTTGGAAATAAAATGACAGCACCTATAGAATCAAATCCCTATGATTCAGGGATATTTCCCCTATACACTATAAAGTCAAATTGCTTATAATAAGGAAACAATAAAACACACTGTTTCTAACAATGTTTTGTGTGTTTTCTCAGATCAGTGGTGGAAGAATCCAGAGATAAGTCTGTCAAGGACAAGTGCCATGCAAGTGAATTTGTCTCTTCTTCTAATGGATTTCCAAATTGCTCAGATGGTGGATCTAACATTCTGGGAATAGAATCTAAAATACCGGAAGAGGATGAATCACAGGTGAACCTTGGTAACAACAATCATCATGATGGACATGGAAGAGAGAATGACATGGAAGAGGCACTTGAACACCGGGCCCAACTTATTGACCAATATGAGGCAATGGAGAAGACTCAAAGAGAATGGGAAGAGAAATTTAGAGAGAATACTAGCACAACACCAGTATGCTTCATCTGGACTTATCATATTCTAAGTGCTTTTTCTTTAAACTTGTTGATGTTTGGTTGTGGCATGTACGGTACAGCATTGGCAGGAATGTTGAAATGTGATTTTAGGCTTCATATAGATGTTAACTTTAAAGAAGTCGCTTCTTTCATTAGACACGGCCAGTTAGAGTTCACTTAGGATCTTAAACTTTATTGCTTCAGATTAGTAGATGGCAAGGGTCAAACTTTTGAATAATGCAGATGGCAAGGGTCAAACTTTTGAATGCTTCATCACAGAGGCTTTAATACATGTCTAGGACCTACTCCTAAAATTTCAAGCCATTAGGTGAAATCTCAAGTTTAGTTTTATATCTCTCAACATTACTAATGTCTTCTGTTGTTGTTGCTGTAGTAACTTAATTAAGTTAAGCAACTTAATTGAGTATCACATCGTAAAAATTGTTTTTCTCGAACTAAAGATTAAAGTTAGCTCACATGCATAAATTTGTCCCTTAATTCTAAAATGGGTGGGAATGAATTGAATTAATTCTAAAAGGGGAGGAAATGAATTGAATGAAACACTCAGTTTGAGCCGAAACGGTGGTGTTTGTTGCATATTATATATCAACTTCTAAATCTATGCTTCCACTGAGATCAACAAGTAATAATTGCATTCTCCTGATGATTCAATTTAGTTCATGATGTTTTTCTTATTTAAATGATTTTATTATACAAAGTAAGTTTTCTACTGCTTTTTCTGTTCCATTTTGAATTTTAAGCCTCAAAACTTAGTTTGGGTCATAAATTATCCAGGATTCATGTGATCAGGGGAATCACTCAGATATGACTGAGGATAAAGATGAAAGTAAGGCTCAGATTCCATACTCCTCTAAGGTGGTCACCTCAAATGCTCAAGAGCATAAAGCAGAACCAAGAGGTGTTTACTCATCTGAAGAGTTATTCAGAGCTGAGACCAGAGACATCATGCCAAAATCATATGATGATACAAGGGGTTACAACAACGAGAAGAGCGCAACTGCCAGTACTTCCAATTTTCCTGGTCAAGAAAATTCACATTCCCCACTGAAGGGAAACCGAAATGAGAGCTCAGTAAACCGTCATTGTCAGTCTTCTGATATAAACCACCAAGATCCACATGGAAATGGTTACCCTGATTCCAAGCCAAATTATTCCTTTCCAACTGATACTCGAGGTGGCCAGCATCAAAATGATGCTTCAAGAAACAATGATGACCTCTATGCGTTAGTTTCTCGTGAACAATCTCATGAGTACGGTGAAGTTCTTGAATCACTTAAACAAGCTAAGATATCCCTACAACAGGAGCTCAATAGGTTGCCACTGGTTGAGAGTGGTTACAGTGGTAAAGCCATTACACCATCTGCTTTTGTCAGTAAAAGTGAGGATAGATTCAACATTCCTGTTGGATTTTCTGGTCTCTTCAGACTACCAACAGATTTTTCCAATGAAGCAACTGCCAGGTTTAATGTTCATGATTCAACTGCTGGATTTAATTCAAACTTTTATCTTAACAGAGGCATATCTAGAACTTCTGATGGTCAATTTCGCAGCAATCCCTACTCTGGCACAATGTTGAGCTATCCTGCTGATGATCAATCTCTTCCCACACGATACTTGGAAAATGGGTCAAGATTTGATTCTCAGAAGCCCCTTTTTGATCCTTTCTTAAATGGAGGTGGTAAATTAATGTATCCCTCATTTCCAGTCAATCCATCATATCCAAATGTATCGCGGCAAATGGCATTTGGTGATGAACTTTCAGGACCATATTCAAGTAGAACAGTTGGGGTTCCTCATGGTAATCATTTCTCATATCATGGTGATCATTTAAGGTGAAACATGTATATAATTCCATTAGTTTGCTAGCAGCTTCGCCCTTGTGTTAAAGTGATGGTTGTATTGTCATGTATGTACGGATGTACCTATGTATTGTAATGTCTCTAGTTTTGTTGTGATGGTATTGAATGCCACGCTCTCTGCTGGTCTGAAACTTTCTTGGTCATCTATCTAGGTTGTATCCATTTAATGTGAATCTTTAGAATCCCTTCTATGAATAGTTCTGATTTAGAATTCATCAACATCATTCATTTTTTAAAAAAAAATGTTATTATGTGGCAGCTGATGTAATGGTAACAATTAAATTATCAATTATAAGATACGACTAGTCCACTAGCCAATAATTGCACGTCAAATAGAAGGTCTATGGATTATGAACACCAAGATAATGAGCTTACACTTGGCCATAAACCAGGGTCGCCACGTATTGCATAGTGGCTCTTGGTTTGCCGAAGAGTAGTTTCGGTGACACGTAGCAACCATAGTGGCCCGGCGGTGATGATGATATATTTTTTTAATTAATTAATGTAGCTTATTAAAGTGTGGTCTCCCACATAAACTAAAAAAATATTTAATTGATTTAATTAATTAATTAAAAAAATATATCATCACCACATCTAGAAGATATTATTGGCCCTTATCAAAGTAGTTTCCTTCGGGGGAGAGGAACTAGTGACAATACAATAGTGCCGCAAGAGGCCATTCATTCCATGCATAAGTCTAAAAAGAAAAAAAAGGGGATGTTGCCTATAAAATTGATTTGGAAAAAGTATATGACCATGTTAGTTGGGATTTTCTAAAGACGCGCCTTCTTGATTTTGGTTTTCCAACTATAACAGTTAAGTTGATTATGAATTGTGTTTCATCCGCTCAATTGTCTCTTATTTGGAATGGGAAGCAATTGTTTGCCTTCTCTCCAACTAGAGGTCTTCGCCAGGGTGACCCTTTATCCCATACTTATTTGTCATTTGTATGGAGAAGTTGTCTCCTGCAATATTGGCAGCTGTGAATGAAGGGAAATGGAAATCTATGTACTTGTCCCAAAATGGCCCTGCTCTCTCCCATTTGTTCTTTGCGGATGACATTCTCCTTTTCTCCAAAGCAACCGCTTTTGAGGCAAAGATTGTGGCTGAACTCCACTGATTTCGCTATGCATTCTCGTCTTAAGGTTAGTGTGAACAAATCAGGAGGTCCTAGACGCTATGATTTGGATTCACAATATAGATGGTGTGTATAATGCAAAATCTGGATACGCATGACTACGGGATAAAAAAGGGTGAGTAATAATGTTGCAGACAATACAATGTCGTGGACGTGGATTTGGTGTATTCTTGGTCCTGAGAAGTTAAAGTTTCTAGCGTGGACACCTTGCCACAATGCAATCCCTACTGCATCGATCCTACATCATAAAGGTGTGGTAACGCTGATGAGACAGTTCTTCATTGTTTAAGGGACTGTTCTTATTCTAAAAACATCTGGCTGGCTCTGGGTTTTGAGTCTGTTACTTTCTTTCACACTGCTGAACCGATGGATTGGTTTAAGATTGGTATTCAGGCCAACAATCCTCATTTGTTTCTTGCTACTGTTTGGCGCCTTTGGAGAGCAAGGAATGTCACTGTTCTTGCGTTAGAAACAATAAATAGCCACTCTCTCAGCTATCAATCCATAATTTCGCCTCCCTTATTTTAAATGCTTTACGAGTGTGGTATCACAACAAGCTGCTCCTAGATTGGTCTCTTGGCACCCATCTAGGGACAACGTCATTATTCTCAATGTGGATGATTGTAGTCTTGGGAGTCCTCGCAGGTCAGGTTTTGGTGGCCTTTTGAGGAATGAAGATGGTAGTTGGCTTGGTGGTTTTGCGGGGTTTATTGCCACATCCAACAACCTCCACGATGAGCTTCTCACCTTGTACATTGGTCTCACATTTGCTTTTATTTTTTAGGTTCCAATTTTACCTTTTGGAATCATAATTTTGTCTTATTTTAAGGACTCACAAAAGAGTTAGGTTAAGATAATAGAATATGATAACTTATTTTTAAATATTTTTTTATAGTTTATGTGGTTCACGTGCGACGTGTGAAAGAATAAAATAAGGGGTAAATTTGCATACTGATCTGTACATTATCTCGAAATCCGTGGACGATCCTGGATAGTTGGTAGTGTCCGATCTTGATCAACCGAGCTCCGATCTGAGGGGGGGCTGTACCTGCAAAGACACTCTGACGCTCAAGTCAGCGAGTGAAGTCGGGAAATGTGCATACCTTGGGCACCGTGCATGTGGCTATTTATAGAAGCCAGGGTGTGTTTGACCTAATCAAGCAGAGCCGTCCGATCTAGGGTTTAGATCTTGGTCGTTCATTCATGGATCCAGTCGCTGGCTTTGGGCCTCAGCGAAATGGCCAAATCCATAACAGTTGCCCCACAAGTCAGGTCGCCTAAAGGCGATCTCGACTTGTGAGCTTCTCCAAGCTTGCGCATAGTTTGAGTTTGATGGTCGACCCAAGAGGTGACCTACTCCGAGGCCGGGCTTGTACCCCCGAAGGTTTCTGCCCTCAGCCTTGTTATGTCATTACTGTTTGACGTAATCGATGTGACCGTTGAGTGACTTGAGGTGTCAGTCTAATGATGACGCCTCGTTCCACGCGCGTGCCATCAATATTGTTGATTTGATGCGCCGTTTCAGATTCGGCCCAATCCATGGCCTCAGGCCCACTATATATAGCAGCTTAACCCATGCCCATTTGTCTTGAAACTTTGTCATTTGCTCGGAGTACCGAGTTCTGTCCCGACGAATCCGATACTTCGAGTTCCGATCTTCCAAGGTTCGATCCAGCCTATCGTGCCGAGAGTCTCTGCCTTTCAGTAGAGTGAGATCGTCAAGATCCGTAACTACATTCGAGTCAATCAAGCTTCTCATTTCCGAGGTTAGTAACTTAATCTGATTTTCGCTTACAACAACAATTATCATTCCAGCATCGGGATGGCTCCATTTGAAGCATTGTATGGAAGAAAATATAGAACTCCATTGTGTTGGTGGGATGTCGGTGAAAACCGGTTGTTAGGACCCGATTTGGTTCATGAGACTACCGAAAAGATCCGACAAATCAGAGAAATAATGAAGGCTGCCCAGAGTAGACAAAAGAGCTATGCTGACAGGAGAATGAGGCCATTAGAGTTTGAGCCTGGTGATCATGTGTTTCTGAGAGTTTCACCAACGATTGGTACCGGTAGGGCATTGCGGGTGAAGAAACTCAGTCCTCGGTATATTGGACCCTTCCAAATTATCGAGCAAATTGGGCTAGTAGCTTACCGTATTTCTTTACCTCTAGCTTTGTCCAATCTCCATGATGTATTCCATGTGTCCCAATTAAGGAAATGCATTCTCGATCCGAGTCAACCATTGAGTTTTGAGACGATTGACCTTAGACCGGACTTGTCTTTCTAACCTTATCCTAGTTACATACTGGAGTATGGCGAGAAGACGCTCCGGACGAGGACGATTCCCATTGTTAAAGTGGTTTGGGATGGCTTTTCGACCGAGGAAGCTACGTGGGATTTGGAGGATGATATGCGGACTCGATATCCGTATCTATTCTCTTGAGGTATGTTTTGTTCAATTTTGAGGACAAAAATTTTCAAGTTGGGGTGTATTGTAACATCCCCAATTTGGCTAATTTCGTTTAATCGAAATTAGCGAGAGGTCATGTTTAATTGATTGTTAAATGATATTAATAAGCATGTTTGAATATATGATAGTAATTTAAGTTGCCAAATCATAAGAATAATATACATTATTGATTGTTGATTCAAATTGGGGTTTGAGTGGAGAATTAGAGTGGAAGGGTGAAATAGTCATTTCGCCCCCTTAGCCTTTCAAACCCTCAGCTGAACTAAGATTACCTCACCACTCACTCTCATTAAAAGAACAAAACACAACACACACTCACAACCACAAAAACAGTTGCTGAAAAACAGAATTTGAGAGCTAGAGGGAGAGAAGGGAGATACGAGAGTGAGATAGAAGAGAAGAGAAAAGCCAAGCTTCATCTCTTGATGCATGTCCAGTTTTTCTTCACCATTTACTCCCATTTCTCCTCCTCTACCTACTGGTACTAGTTTCATCACCTACAATCCCCTCTTTCTCATTTCACCATTTCCAAGTGTCAAGCTCAAAGTTGGCCAAAAATGGAGTTTCGAAGCTTTGCAAGACAAACATTTTCTCATTGGACCGAACGGAATGGCAAAATTTACACGGAAAAACAACATTTTCGAACACTGATGCACAGGCCCGGTCCGTGCGTCTTCAGGCCCGGACCGTGCGTCCCCCTCTATTACCCTATTTCAAAACATGTCCTAGGCCATTCCAATTGGTTTCAAGTTCATTCTAATCCCTTCCCCAACCATGTATATTGATTAATTAACCGTAATTCGTGGTATATGCCTATGTTTGATTGAATTATGAAAGATTTCATTAAGTTATGTTATCGAAAGTTTAGTGTCCACGAGTGAGGTTAATTTTATGACATGATAAATGGACTATATGTCCCTTGAGGTTGAGGTTGAGGATGAGGTTATAATGATATTGAGGACATGTAATGATATTTATATATATTTATATAAATTGAGGATGGGTGACTACCCTATGAGGTTAGCAAACTAGGGGAGGGGAAGTCATGAGCCCTAGAACCTAGGCCCCTTGAGGTTTACCCGTAGTTTATGGTTAGCGGATTGGGTTCATCGGGAATGGAATATTGTTCACGGTGATGTGCTATGTTAAAAGAGGTTTTCATGTGGCTATCTATATTGGGCTACGATTCATGTGATGCATAATGAACCGAGAGAGTTTTAGTGAGGGGTCTCGATAGAACTCACTGAGATGTTTATCTCACCCTTTATAATTGTGGTTTTTACAGAGAAACAGGGAAAAAGCGAAGGCGAAGAAGCACGGTTAGACGGTGCGTGCTAAGGAGATGTTGAAGACATAGTTTTTGAATGTTCATGTTATTTTCCCTTGTTGTCTTTGTATTCTAGATAGTATGACTTGAATTTGTTTTAAGTTATGTAATCGTTTCTGCTTTTTCTTGTGATGGTATTGAACACTAGGTTATGAGGATATTGAAAGACATGGAACCGATATGGTTTTCTATTAAGTATGAGAGGTTAAGACTGTTGATGTTAATCATCATTTTTTTTTTTGTGTTCAATATCTAAACAGGAAATATATCTCTGATGTATGCTAAATTGCATGTTCTAGTATTTCTACTTGTTAGAAATATTATGGTGTTACAAGGAACGCCTCAACTCCGCTCCCACAAGCGACCAAGGTGGAAGAGGACCAACCGATTGAGGAGCGGCCTGCCGAGGTTCCTACAAACGATCAGGTGATTGAGGACCCATCTACCGAGGTTCCTACATCCGAGGCTACTCACACTACTGAGGACTAGGGGAGCACTAATTCACAATATTCTAAGGAGCGTGAGTCTGATGTCGAGGCCGATTCTGACAGTGGGGAGGAGAGTCGCAATCACGAGGTCGGTGTCTGACCTGGGGAGGTAGAGATGGTGGATGAGTACTCCAGCACAGGGGCTGGACCGATTGATGTTCCCCTTCAAATGCCATTGTCCGTTCCTCGCGAGTACTCGTGGGTTTCTGAGACCTTACGAGCGATCCGGTCCAAACACCAAGCAGGTAGTGATATGACCAAATTCAGCATCAAAATATCGGGGAGGAGCGGACAGATTTGGAACGTCGAGGGCATACCTTATCTCGGAATCTGTGGACGATCCTGGATAGTTGGTAGTGTTTGATCTTGATCAACTGAGCTCTGATCCGAGGGGGGGTTGTACCTGCAAAGACACTCCGACGCTCAAGTCAGCGAGTGAAGTCGGTTACAGGTTAAAGTTGGGAAATGTGCATACCTTGGGCACTGTGCAGGTGGCTATTTATAGAAGGCAGAGTGTGTTTGACCTAATCAAACAGAGCCGTCCGATCTAGAGTATTAGATATTGACCATTCATTCATGGATCCAGGTCACTGGCTTTGGGCCTCATCGAATTGGCCCAATCCATAACACATACGATATTTTGTAAAAAAAGTTACACCGTTAATCAATCAAAAATCATAATATGTGTGATTTATAAATCAAACATTATTTATGACGTAATATTTCATCATTACCTACGTTGTAATGGAAAAAAACTATTTATAAATTAAATCCAACAAATAAACACAACAATTCCTTTCAAAAAAAAAATAAACACAACAATTTACAATTATTATCAGATAAAAGTCTTTTCAAGCCAAAGGAAATGTGCTAAAGATAATAACACCTCGATTTAGTCCTTTAGATCTCAAAAAGCATCATCATCATCATCATCCCAATCTCTCTTTTCAATGCTTTCGCACAATCCAGTACTACTGTTCTTCGTCATTCTCAGTCCCACCCTCTTCCTTCTCCCACCATGCCTTTTATTTCTAGGGTTTCCATTTTCTCTCTCACTCTGACAACCACAATAGAACACTCTCTGATTCACTCTTCGCCCACCCTCACCCCCAACAATTAAACCACGCTTCTTTACTGCCACCGGGTCAAATCCACTCCGCTTTCTCATTCTTAATCAAATGGGGGGGTGTTGTTGGTGGAGCCTATGACTTTTGAATTCGGGTGCCAAGGTTTATAATCTGGGATTAAATTTAAGGGGTGCGATTATCAATCAATTGGGAGAAATTTGAAATTTGTTGTACAATGATTTCAGCTGGAATCAATTTGGTGATGACTGTGATTGGTTTTGCTGTTAGCACAATGTTCATTGTTTTCGTCTGCACTAGACTCATTTGTGCTCGAATTCAGTTGAATGCTTCTAGGAGATCATTTCTTGTTGCTTCCAGATCCAATCTCAGCGTGGTAAACATTTGTTGATTTTATTTGTTTCACTTTTCAAATTAACCTAAAAAATTGACCCTTTTTGATTTTAATTGTATTGATTTGGTTCAGAATTGGGGTTCTTCTTTGTTAAGTTGGTGAGTGTGGAGTGAAAATATTTCCCTTTGGATTGTGATCTCATTGAAATTGTCATTTTGATTTCTGAATTTGATATTTTTCTATGTTCAGATGGAGCGGGGTTGCCAAGGTCTTGAACGCATAGATGTAGCTAAATTTCCAACGAAGAAATACAATGACAAGTTTTTTGCTGCTGCGGAAAATTCTCAGTATGTTCATCTCTTTTTTCTCAATCCAATCTTTTCTGATGTTAAGTGAGTAATTTTTCTTCATATGATCAGTGAGCTGATAGTACGGGGTAACTAGTAAAATTTCTCTTGTTCATTACTGTACAAATCTTTCTTAGCAAGTTGGTATAATGGGGTTACTACCTAATTCGGTAGTTAAGCTAAAAAAACAAATTGACAGGATTTTGAATGAAGACTATTGCTAAAAAACGTGGATATTGAAGATATTTAAACTATAAAGGAAATTGTGCACCCATTTATTCTGTGAATTCCGAAGTCTTGTCTGTTCCCATGTCCTTTAATCTGAAGATATGTGTATCTTGATAGAGAAAGCCTTGAGTTATACCCCATTGGCTTAGGACTAGTTTTTTGTCACTGTCATGGTTAGCTTGTGCTATCATCATCTGTGTTATTAGTTTGTTCTGATTAAACTCAGTGCAATTTGTTTGATCTCTCTGTGTGCCTGTGTGTCCATGTGAATTCACGTGAATCCATCTGTGTATGGGTTGTTTCCTGTACTTAAAGGATGAACTTATGAAGTGGTGTTTAATGTAGTTTTTGATATGTCATATATGTCAGGACCATAATTTTGGAGTGTTTTTTTAAGTATTATAGTTTTCTGAAATAATCCTTGACATACACTTCGCCTTCAGATATTTATTACGTGCCTGGTTACATACATTCGATTTTATTGCAATTGCAGATGCACAATCTGCCTCTCAGAATACCAAGATGAAGATACACTACGTATCCTCCCTTATTGTGGACACTCCTTCCACATGGCCTGCATAGACTTATGGCTGCAGCAGAATGCCACTTGTCCTGTATGTCGAATATCATTGCGTGATTTTTCTGAAAGAAAGCGATTAATGCAACCCTTGTATAGCTCTGCTTTGCAGCATCATTATGGCATGGAGTCCTTTGACTCTCATCATTATCAATGTATGTTGTCTGATAATGGATTATCATCAAGAGTCCCTGATAACCATGGGGTGGACCCTATACAAGAGGATCATTTTCCATCTGAGGGTGGTGGAGCAGATGGTATGGATAGTATCACCTCTTTAAGTCAAGGTGATTTCATTAAAGATGAAGGGAAGAAGCATGCAGAGAGCCCATCAAATTTATAGAATTGATTGGTTCCTTTTCAAATCACAAATTGAATATAGTTCATGTTCCAAAATTGGAGTGAAATGTGTTAGCATGCTGAAAGATGGTTATTTTGTTTTCTTTTCTTTTACTGTATATATAGCAAAGAAATTTTGCTCCTCTTACCGGGTCTCCCTTTGCTGTCTCCTCCTTTGTTCTTCTCTTGATATTCAACAATAGCTAGTGTTTGAGACTCTCTCTCCCCCTTCTCTCTTTTCCTTGTTGTAATTGTTGTTAAGACTAGAATTAGTTGCAGATCAGCTGGAGCTACAACTGTGTCACCCCCCCCCCCCCCCCTGCAGACCATTGTATCAATACAATTCATACACTGCCATTAATGTATCCTGTCTTTTTGTCCAACAATTTTCTTGTCTTTTTGTGACATACATGTTCTAGCAACGTGTCACATGTTGTTCTAGTTATATTTATTCAAGAAAGAGTCAATAATTATGGTCCTTGGTTTGTTGAATTGTTGTGAAAAGGTATGGCAGTTATCTGTTTGTAGTACTTTTTTCACTGTTTACATCACATCCAGTCCTCTCTTTTGCTTAACTCTTGCAAGAAAAATTTGTACTATATTACTTTTTAGGTGAGGCCATTTGAGGCAAAGGGATTAATGCCATAACAAGAGTAGCCTTGTTCAATTGTGCAAGCTTGTGTAAAACTTTGGAACTTGTATTTGTTAATCGAAGTCAGTGTTGCGGAAATCGGGTCGGACCGGTTGGTTCAATTGGTTGAAGTGGGAACCGGCTAGTTGGGTGGTTGGTTCAACCCTAGTCTGGTTGAACCGCCCATAACTAAGTTGAACTGTGGCCGAACAACTAATTGTACCAGTCGAATCGTAAAAGTGATGTTTTTTGTTTTTTATTTACTTTTTCTCCAAAATATTATACTTTTTATTTATTGATTAGCTATTCGATTCAATCATGTTTGAATCAAATGAACCAATTGAACTATGACTCAAAGGTCTTGTGAGTTCAATCTCTGTGGTTCGGTTTTAAAAATATTTGGATAGATAACATAATGTTTTGTATTATATATAGATGTTCTAAGGAGGGATGACAAAAAAACTGGACTTGTGGGTAGAACTAGGGGTGTTCAAAACCGAACCAAACCAATAGAAAACTGCAAACCGAACCAAACCAAACCGAAAACCGCAAAAAACCGCTTCTTATTGGTTTAGTTCGGTTCTTTTTTTTATTGCACCGCGCGGTTTGGTTCGGTTCGCGGTTTTGATTATAGAAACCGAACCAAACCAAACCAAACCGCAAGTAACACTAAGACTTATTGACTTACAACCTTCCTTACTAACTTACTAGCCCAAATGCAACTAAAACCCAACTCTCACTCACTTACTAGCCCAAATACAAATAATTTTTTGACTCACTTACAAAAAAATCTATATTGTTATGTTATATTTAAAAATTACAATAAAATATTTAATTCAAATTCTTTTAAACACTGTCTTAACTATCTTAAAAGAATTAAAAGAGCGTAATTTATATACTACATATATTTGAGTAAATTTTTTCTTAAAGATTTATGTTAGCCATTTTTTATGTTAGTTAATTTTAACTTCGTTTTTAATTATGTTTTGTCTTGGAAAAGACCGAACCAACCGAACCAATCCAAACCGCATTAGTTTGGTTTGGTTTGGTTCGGTTTTATTTTAGGAAGCCAACCGAACCAAACCAAACCGCATGTAGTTTTACCTTGCGGTTCGGTTCACTTTTTATCTCAAAACCGAACCAAACCGCACCGCGAACACCCCTAGGTAGAACTCACCACCACAGATTTGATTTGGGCAGTTAATGGATATCTGTGTGTAAAATAAATGGATTTTTCCTTACATACTTATCAATGGCTAATAACATAGTACTAGTGCCCGCAGAAATCTACTTAATAAAGTTTAGTGTATTTGTCAAACTCATCCACAAATTATTGAGTTTCTTTTGTGTGACCGGAATCCAGAAATTATTGAGTTAAATGAGTTTAGTTAGTGCTTAATTGAATTGTTGAACTTTTTTTTTGCAACACTGATATTGTGATAATTTTGGTTTGGTTGTGTTTAATTATTTATGCTTCTTGTCAGATTTTAATAAAAAATTTCCTTGATACACGGGGATGTCCACAAAATTCATGGATACCCACATAAGTATGGGGCAGAGACACCAAATTCATGGATACCCACATATGACGTTTTAGCTAAAAAAATTGTCTCATTATATGACGTTTTACAATAATGAAGTATTAATTTTTCTTTTCTTATCATACATTTTATTATTTCATTATTTCTCTTCTTCTAATTCTATTAATTTATCTTTTCAATGTCATTAATGAAAGATAATTTTGTAAAGTAATTCATAATTTATCTTTTTCATACAAAATTAACTACTTTTCTTAATTTGTGTGGAATATTCAAAACATCGTCCTGTATAATATAGGACGAAGGGAGTATCCAATAAGGTGAGCAAAAGGGACAATAGATTATATACTACCTGTCTCATTATCATCCCTAGTTCCAAAGTCGGGTGAATATTAAAAATGTCAAAATAGGTCGGCCCATTAAATTTTCTGTCCAAGAAAAAAGTCCACCCAATTAATCCAATAAAAAATATAGGCCGGATTTTAAAAATTTTAATATGACCTCATATAAATATTAGACCGAATTCAGTCTAACTTCTAAAATAGGGATTGATGTTAATCAATGTCTTAAGTAGTGTTGAAAATACTACAGGATACTTCAAAAAATGTCTAAGTTGTGAACTCAAATATTAGAAAATTAATGTCAACTAATCTAACTATATTGAATGATATTAATTATTGCAAATAATCCATTAGTATTATGAGGAGACTAGAGATGCCTATTATAGTTAGGAATATTAAGTAAATGTAGTTTGTTCCGGATCCAACTTTAGCTAGGAGCCCAATTGCAAGTCAGCCGAGTCGCACCACTATATATTCTGCTACGCGCTCCAAAATTCGGTACGCTTTCTCAACTCCTCCCATCTGCTCAATCTCAATTATGGACTAATTTGGGTGTCAGAGTGCATGTAGGAGTGACCCCCCCTCTTTCTCTCGCCGGAGCTCAGAGTCACCTCGTACGAGTTCGAAGTCATCTTGGATTTGCTTGGAGTCACGTCAAATCCACCCCTCTCTCTCTCTCTCTCTCTCTCTCTCTCTCTCTCTCTCCCTCCCTCCCTCCCTCCCTCCCTCCCTCCCTCCCTCCCTCCCTCCCTCTCCCCCTCTGTTGGAACATATTTTATTTTTTACACGAAATGAGAAGATTAAATGTATTTAACTGTAGTTCTTAATGAATTTAAAAGTATGTATTTTTACTTGTAATTAAATTTTCAATCTAGTTAGTAGTACACTTTTTTTAGACCAAAGGCAGTAGCACACCTAAACTTGAAAACAACCCAAATAAATGAGATGAATTAGTAAATGCTGCCAAAGTTAGGAGACAAACTGGTCCATGTATTTGCAAGGAAAGAGTTTGCTCTGCATGTTCTAATTAAGCATTAATTTACTGGTAAGTTACTTAGCATCATGGCCGTCACTTCATTTTTAAAATCATTAAGAGAATTTAAGTTACATTAGTCCTCGAATAGTTCAGAAAAGATAATTTAAAGCACTTTAAGATGCTTTGGAAAAGTTAATAAACATTTAAACCAAAAGTAAAAAATATTTTTTTTATGCAATACTATTAAGTTACTTTTTTTTACGTACCCATCACATTTCTGCAAATCATTTAACCTATAAGTAACTTGTGCTTCTGTTATCCCAAGAAGGTAGCTCAGTTGGCGAGTTAAGGGATACCGAAGTAGTGCACCAAATGAGTGCAAGAAGGAGGTATTGGGTTCAAACCCAGGAAACTAACATTTCCCCCGACCTCACTAACATCACATTTCTGCAAATCATTTAACCTGCCCTCACTAACATCACATTTCTGCAAATCATTTAACCTGTAAGTAACTTGTGCTTCTGTTATCCCAAGAAGGTAGCTCAGTTGGCGAGCTAAGGGACACCGAAGTAGTGCACCAAATGAGTGCAAGAAGTGTTGAATTTTTACCAATTGATGATATTTGCTGGCAGGTTGCTTTGATGAGACCAGGAGGTGCAAACAACACTTTCTTTGGTGTAGGCCCAAACTCGCTTTGTAGTGATTTGCTGCTGGATCAGGCTTGATCCATGCGGCACCCAGAACCCGAGCACTGTAGCAACACGCGGGTTGTGTTTAACCCGGTGTATAAAAGACAGAAATTAGGTTTTCTCTCAGAAAACCAATAACTGTTGTCTTCTTCTTGTTGCTTCTGATCCTCCGTTCTTTCTTCTTCTTCTTCTTCTTCTTCTTCTTCTTCTTCTTCTTCTTCTTCTTCTTCTTCTTCTTCTTCTTCTTCTTCTTCTTCTTCTTCTTCTCCTCTCTCAGACCCTTTCTAGGGTTTTACTGTACTTGCTGCTCCAGCAGTGATGATGCGGTAAAACGCTTGTCCCTCTCCACCGATGATGATCCTTGATGACGATGATACGAAGAACCACTTCGTTTGATCACTGAGTCACCTGAGATCTGAGGTTATGTTGCTTCGATGACGAAGCTTCTGTTACTGGTACTTGAAGCTTGATGACAGGCTTCCTTTAGCAGTTTCAGAAGGTAATTTCTGAACCTTAATCTCTTTTCTTTACTGTTTCTTGTTAGGTTTTTACTTCGACAAAACCCTAACACTGTTTTTCACTTTACAGGTACAGATCTTGAAGGATCTGCTTCTGAGAAGCTTCAACAGGTAAAATTACGCTTGATCTTTACCTTTGATTGTTGTTTTAGTTTCTGTTTCACACAGAAACCCTTTAACACGTTTTCTGTTGTTATTTTTTCTGGGCTAAGTTGTAAGAGATGGTTCTTCACGCTTTGAAGAACCCAGCAGATATCAGAATGTTTCTCCCTTGAGAAACAGGTAAAACCCACACCCTTCTCTCTCTGTTTTCTTTTCCTTTTTTCGTTTTCAGTCTCTGAAAACGTATTACTGACTTTGTTGTTTCTCTTGTTTTGTGAGGATTGGTCTTCAACCACTTGTTGAAGATATTGACACACACAGCACTCTTAGAAACCTGAACAAAGGGAGTGATCACAGCAGGGAGAGGAAGCAGAAGACTTTAGGGTATATACTGTAAAGTTTTGTAAAGAAAATTTATTGTATGAACACTCTATTTTACATTCTGCTATCAACTATATATACAATGTAAATGCAGTTTGTTAAATTTGTTTTAACAAACTTCTAAGGGTAGTTACAAGTTGTTAGGCATAGTAACCACTTGTAACTAACAAAAAGATCACCAACAACTTTTTAACTAATATAGCCGTTGGCTTACAACCAACTTAGGTTTTTTGAAAATTAAAACCAACACCTTCCCTTAATTTCAAAAACCTATACTTAGGAACCCTAAAACTGATAGTGGAAACTTAGATAGAGATAGGAAATCATCAGGACAGATCCCTGGAATAGTCTTTTTGAAAAAAATACTTGAGACAAGCCCCCAAGAGTAGCTTTAAGGTTGCTTTCTTAGTTAGAAAGTAACCAGTTCGATCTCTCTTCTAAGTTTCACAAAAGTTTCTCCTTTGAGAGCTTTTGTAAATAGGTCAGCTAGCTGCTCTTTTGTAGAACAATACTCAACTTGTAGCCTTCCATTGGTTACTTGCTCCCTTAGGTGGTGAAACCTTGCTTGGATATGTTTGGTTCTGCCATGTGAACCAGGATTCCTTGCTAGACTAAGTGCTGACTTGTTGTCTATCATCAATGTAGGGGGTTGACTTAGGTCAACCTGTAGCTCCTTTATCAATTCTTCCAGCCATGCTGTTTGAGTTGCAGCAGCACACCCAGCAACATACTCTGCCTCACAGGAGGACAAAGCCACAATATTCTGTTTCTTGGAGCTCCAAGATATGGAAGCTCCTTGAAACTTAAAGAGGTACCCAGGGGTGCTTCTTCTGTCCACATGGTCTCCACACCAGTCAGAGTCAGAGAAACCCACTAGGCTTAGCTTGTTATCATCATATCTCTTAGGGAAGAAAATACCATAATTGAGTGTACCTTTGATGTACCTCAGTATTCTTTTTGTAGCATTTAAGTGTATTTGTCTAGGTTCATTCATGAACCTACTTACCATACCTGTAGCAAATAAGATATCTGGTCTGCTGTGACACATATCTTAAACAGCCAATCATTTGCCTGTAGTAAGTAGCATCCACTTTACAACCCAGTTCAACTTCCTTTCTTCCCAATACACCCTCTGCTGGATTGCTGGCAGAGTTGCATTCTGCCAATTCAAACCTTGCCAAAATCTCTTTAGCATATTTAAGTTGATGTAAAATAATACCCTCAGGTATTCTTAGAAGTTCCAGCCCTAGGAAGTAGGTCAACTTACCTAGGTCTGTCATTTCAAACTCCTGTTTCATAGAGGTTTTGAAGCAATCAATCTCCTTAGCACAGTTCCCTGTGACAAGTAGATCATCTACATACAAGCATGCCAATAGGAGATAATCCTGTAAGTTTCCCTTCACATAGACCCCATACTCATTTGAACATTTGGTGAAACCATTTTCAGTAAAGAGTAGGTCTATCATCTTGTTCCAGGCCCTTGGTGCCTGTTTCAACCCGTATAGAGCCTTGTGTAGTTGAAATACCATATCCTCTTGCCTTTAACTTCAAAACCAGGTAGCTGCTTGATGAACACAGTTTCTTCAAGTGGCCCATTCAGAAAGGCTGATTTAACATCCATGTGGTAAAGTTCCCACCCTTTGTTGCAAGCTAGGGCAGTCACCAACCTTATAGTTTCGTGCCTTGCAACTGGGGAAAACACTTCAGTGTAGTCAATGCCTTCTTTCTGTTGAAAACCTTTAGCCACCAACCTAGCTTTGTATTTTACAACTTCACCCTTAGGATCCAGCTTCAGTTTGAAGATCCACTTCACACTAATAGCTTTCTTTCCCTTAGGTAGCTGAGTTAGAGACCAAGTACCATTCTTCTCAATAGAGTTCAGCTCTTCAACCATTGCCAATCTCCACTTTTCCTGTTTTAGAGTATCATAGTGGTCTATAGGTTCTGCATCAGCTAGCATGGCATAGTGAATGAGGTTTCCCTCTTCACTTACTTCACTGTCAGTCACAAGTTCAAAATCTGCCAACCTTCTGGGTGGTTGTCTCAACCTCTGCCCTCTTGCCAATTCTGGTTGCACAGGTTCTGGACTTGGAGTTTCAGGCTCCTCATTTTGAGGAGGCAGATCTGGAGTATGCATATCAGACATATCTTCAAAATCAGAATTGTCTTCATCATTCTGATGGAGTACTTCAGGTGTAGAATTTGTGCCTTCTTGCTCAAGAAACTGACCTGAACTAGGTTGTTCAGCAGTGCTCCAATCCCATTGCTCATTTTCTAACACAGTGACATCCCTAGAGATCTCTACTTTGTTGTTTGTAGGGTTAAACAACCTGTAGGCCCCTGTAGGATGGTACCCAATTAGGATAAGAGGTTTGCTCTTATCTTCCAATTTCTTTCTCTTTTGATCTGGGATATGACCATAACATAGAGAACCAAAAATCCTTAGGTGTGCCACACTTGGCTTGTCACCCATCCAAACTTCCTCTGGAACTTTCCCTTCTATCCTTTTAGTAGGGCATCTGTTTAGGATGTAAGCAGCAGTGTTGACTGCTTCACCCCAGAAATTCTTTGGTAATCCTTTGTGTTTGACCATGGATCTAGCCATGTCAAGTAGACTTCTGTTTCTCCTTTCAGCCACTCCATTGTGTTGTGGAGTGTATGGGGAGGTAACTTCATGAACAATTCCTTTGCTGGTGCAGTATTCTTCAAACTCCTTAGAAGTATACTCACCACCACCATCTGTCCTTAGGATCTTCAATTTTCTGCCACTTTGCCTTTCTGACATTTCTAGGAACTGCTTGAATATCAACAGGGCCTCTCCTTTTGTTTTGATTAGATACACCCACAGTCTTCTAGAATACTCATCTACAAAGGTCAGAAAATATTTATTGTTACTAAGAGATAAAACATCAAAAGGACCACATATATCTGAGTAAACAACATGCAATAGGTCTTTAGATCTATTAGCTAGTTCTGCCTGGAACTTGTTTCTAGGCTGTTTACCCATTAAACATGTGGTACATACCCCATTAGGTGCCTCAATCTTAGGTAGACCTTTAACTAAACCTTTAGCACTCAGTTTAGTTAAACTACCAAAGTTTAAGTGCCCAAGTCTTCTATGCCAAAGCTCACTTTCAGTACTAGTTGTAGCACTAAAACACTCAGCTGTTGATGTGCTAATACTAGTCCTGGAAGTTCTGTTTTTGGCTAGAGGACTTGTTAAAACTGGTTTATCCTTAGTGTCAAAAACAGTCAGTTTTAAATCCTTCATGATTATTGAAAAACCTTTTTCAACCAATTGTCCTAGACTGATTAAGTTGCAGCTTATGCCAGGAACATAGTATACATCATGGATAATTACTACCTGTCCATCATCCTTTGTGAACATTACATTACCCATACCTGATGCTTCAATAGATATGTTACTTGCACATTTAATAGTGGTCTTCTTGTTTGGGTTGAAGTCCACCAACCATTCTTTATTACCTGTTAGATGATTAGAACATGCAGAGTCTAGGTACCATAATTCAGTTATAGTATTACCATTCCCTGTAGTAACTACTAAAACAACATAATCTGAGTTTATACTTAGATTAATATCAGATACACTAGTTTCAGCCTTAGGTTCTAATTCATTCTTATTGCTGTCAGTTTCTGTCTCATTTTCATAGTCAGAAATCATACTGAATGCCACAGGTGTGCATTCAGTGTCAGAGTCCTCCTTGGCCACATTGGCCTCCTCCTCAGACTCTTTAGGTTTACTATTTTTCTTAGTAGGACATTCAGTGGCATAATGCCCATAGTTATCACACCTATAGCATTGTACATTAGATTTGTCCTTTTTCTTATTTGAGACAAAGTTTTTCTTGGAGGAATTCCCCTTACCTTTGGGTTTTCCTCCCTTACCTTTGGACCAATCTTTGGCTGGTTGGGTGTTGCCTTTCTTGCCCTTGCCTTTGCCTGCAAACAAGGCTTGGTCTTCCTCAGTTTCACCCAGCAAAAGATTCAGCCTGATTTCTTTTGCTTCCAGCATGCATTGAAGGTCTTCAATCTTCAAATCTGCTGGCTTGATAGTGTCCTCTATACTGTTTACAATAAAGCCAAACTTCCTTGTTTGAGATCTAAGAACCTTTTTAAAAACAGTTAATTCAGATAGAGTCTCTCCATTGAGACTCATTGCATTTGTTATCTTCTTTAGTCTTCCAAAGAAGTCAGCGATGCTTTCATTTTCCTGCATGTTCAGGTTCTCATACTGCTTTCTTAAGGATTGCAGTTTTTCTTCCTTGACTGGGGCAGCCCCATTGTAATATTTGTCAAGGAGATCCCAGGCAGTTTAGAGATTTTTATGCCTCTAATTCTGTCAAAGTTGCTCTCATCACACCCCTGGTGTATGAGATAGAGGGCCTTCCAATCCTTTTTTGTATTTTCCTTGTGTTCAGTTGTTTGTGCAGGAGTTGGTTCCTCAGGTAGCTCAGGAACCCCTTCTTGAACAATATCTAGAACATCATGGAATCCAAAGATGGCTTCCATTTGCAAATACCATCTATCCCAGTTTTTCCCATTTAGCTTGGGAATCTGGGTGGACAGACTTGCACTTGACATGCTGGTTTGAAACCTTGATTAACACTTTCTATCACCTGTTTCAAAACACTAAAAACTGTCAAAATAGCACACCTACACAGTCACTTACTGTGTAGGCAACAGAAAACTGTAAAGATAATGAAAGAAGATTAAGAACTGGTTTAGAGTTTAGTAAATGTCCCTGAATCGTCTCGCTTTGATACCATGTTGAATTTTTACCAATTGATGATGTTTGCTGGCAGGTTGCTTTGATGAGACCAGGAGGTGCAAACAACACTTTCTTTGGTGTAGGCCCAAACTCGCTTTGTAGTGATTTGCTGTTGGATCAGGATTGATCCATGCGGCACCCAGAACCCGAGCACTATAGCAACACGCGGGTTGTGTTTGACCCGGTGTATAAAAGACAGAAATTAGGTTTTCTCTCAAAACCAATAACTGTTGTCTTCTTCTTGTTGCTTCTGATCCTTCGTTCTTTCTTCTTCTTCTCTCTCAGACCCTTTCTAGGGTTTTACTGTACTTGCTGCTCCAGCAGTGATGATGCGGTGAAACGCTTGTCCCTCTCCACCGATGATGATCCTTGATGACGATGATGCGAAGAACCACTTGGTTTGATCACTGTGTCACCTGAGATCTGAGGTTATGTTGCTTCAATGATGAAGCTTCTGTTACTGGTACTTGAAGCTTGATGACAGGCTTCCTTTAGCAGTTTCAGAAGGTAATTTCTGAACCTTAATCTCTTTTCTTTACTATTTCTTGTTAGGTTTTTACTTCGACAAAACCCTAACGCTGTTTTTCACTTTACAGGTACAGATCTTGAAGGATTTGCTTCTGAGAAGCTTCAACAGGTAAAATCACCCTTGATCTTTACCTTTGATTGTTGTTTTAGTTTCTGTTTCACACAGAAACCCTTTAACACATTTTCTGTTGTTATTTTTTCTGGGCTGAGTTTGTAAGAGATGGCTCTTCACGCTTTGAAGAACCCATCAGATATCAGAATGTTTCTCTCTTGAGAACCAGGTAAAACCCACACCCTCTCTCTCTCTGTTTTCTTTTCCTTTTTTCGTTTTCAGTCTCTGAAAACGTATTACTGACTTTGTTGTTTCTCTTGTTTTGTGAGGATTGGTCTTCAACCACTTGTTGAAGATATTGACACACACAGCACTCTTAGAAACCTGAACAAAGGGAGTGATCACAGCAGGGAGAGGAAGCAGAAGACTTAGGGTATATACTGTAAAGTTTTGTAAAGAAAATTTATTGTATGAACACTCTATTTTACATTCTGCTATCAACTATATATACAATGTAAATGCAGTTTGTTAAATTTGTTTTAACAAACTTCTAAGGGTAGTTACAAGTTGTTAGGCATAGTAACCACTTGTAACTAACAAAAAGATCACCAACAGCTTTTTAACTAATATAGCCGTTGGCTTATAACCAACTTAGGTTTTTTGAAAATTAAAACCAACAAGAAGGAGGTCTTGAGTTCAAACCCAGGAAACTAACATTTTCCCCGCCCTCACTAACATTGCCTATAAAAAAACTTGTGCTTCTGTTCTCCTAGTACTATTGATCAGTAATGAGTTCAACTATTGCTATCCATGTCATGTCATAACTGTAACTACTTGGCCCCCCCTCTGTAGATACTTGGCTCCATGTAAATATGGACCATTCCACCACAAAAAATCATTAATTCACATGAATCTTAATCAATTACAGAGGAGATTCTTGTAATTAAAGTCAAGAAAATGAATTCCCTTAAGTCGTTTACAATAGACACATACATAAAAGGTGGTGGTTCTCACCAAATAAAAAACATTGAAAAAAGATCGATATTCATATAATTAACTAAGAAACAGGGCATGCAAATGTAAAATTAGCTAAAGATCCTTTTTGAATGACAAAATGATCCAACAAAACAAGATTATAAAAGCAAACAATATAAGAAGTTTCGAAACACAGAGGAGTTGATTTGTTACATGATGTACACATATAATATTATTAAGAAGCAACACATATATAAATCATAATAGAAAATAACCAACAAAAAATTTTACAACTTCATCCTCATTCATTCTCTTGGCTTAATAGTTGCTCTTAAAGACTCTTTCATAACAACAGTAAACTCCATCTTCCCAGTAAAATCAATCTCTTTCCCTTCAGGATAACCACTCCATTCAAATTCCTGAACCATTCTACCAATCATCAAATGAATATGAACAGTAGCCATATTCAAACCAGGACATATCCTTCTCCCAACACCAAACGGCACCATCTTCACTCCACTTACACCAGTTATATCAGCTTCTTCACCTCCACTCACAAATCTCTCTGGCTCAAATTTCTCTGGCTTTGACCATAACCTCGGATCCTCACCAATTGCTGGAACATATATTTCTATATTTGCATCTGTTGGTATATCATAACCTCCTAACGTTGTTGGTTCTGTCACTGCATGTGTTAATGTAAAATGTGCTGGTGGATGTTTCCTTAATGTCTCTTTCACTACAGCTTGTAAGTAAACCATTTTCTCAATATCATTTTCTTCAATTTTTTTATTCCCTATTTTCTCCTTTATTTCTGTGAAGAGTTTTTTTTGAATTTCAGGATTGGCTATTAATTCTGCCATTCCCCATTCAACTGTTGTTGCTGTTGTATCAGTTCCACCGTTTAGAAACTCTGAACATAATGAAACTAACTCTACATCCGACGGTCCACATTTCTTCCCATCAACTTTGAGATCAAAGAGTGTATCTAAGTAAGAAAATGTTGTGGCCGTATGATCTGAACCTGGATTTTCAATTGCTCTTTTTCTTTGTTCAATTAAATTAACTATAAACTCAACTTGTTCTTTACGAACTTCTAAAGCCTTTTTCCTTTGTTTAGAGAAAAATGGACTTAGAATTGGAAGATAATCATCGATTCTTGGATCTACTGTTATTAAAACATTTTTCATTATTTGATCTATTTTTTCTAATTTTTCTTCCTCTAATTCTAAACCAAAGCACATAGCTACAAGTATGCAAAAAAACGCAAACCTTGCATCTTTAAGAACCCAAACGACACCGTTATTCTTCTCTGCTTCGCTTCTTAGTCTCTTGATCAGTTTATCCATTGCGTTGTTTCTAACATCACGAAACTCTTTGAGTCTAGTTGAACTAAGCATATTCTGAACCATGTTTCTTCTTAAGGATTTCCAAACAGGACCGTAAACTGCAGCATTTACAGTGAATTTATTTGCACTGAAGATGTTTCGTGTTGGATTTTCTTTAGGTCTTGTGGCGAAAATTGCACCTTTTTGAATAAGTGCTTCGTGGACAAGTTTAGAGTCAGTGATGACGATCATTTTAACGGTTCCTAATCTGAGGGTAAAGATGGAACCATATTGAGATTTAACGTCGGTTAAATAACCGAAGAAATCTTTTCCAGAACGTGATATTTGGAAGAGATTGCCAACAAGAGGCCATCCTGGGGGACTTGGTGGAAGGTTGGGTGTTTTGGATTTGATTTTTTTGTGTGTGAGGAGGAAAATTAGTGATGAAAGGAGGAAAGCTATGAAAGTGAAGATGAGGTGGTAGTTAGAAGAAAAGGAGGTGGGAATAGTAGGAGTAGTAGACATTTTTGAAGAATAAGGAATGGGGAGTGAGTGAGTTGAAGAGATGGAGGGTACGTAGATATAAGAATGGAAGGCAGCGTGAAATTGTAGGTGGGTTTAATTAAGGCTGTGTTTTTCAAGTGACAAAAAAGGTCGTTGTACTTGGTCAAAAAAAAAAGGTTGTTGTACTCGTACTTGTAGAGACCAATTGGTTGCTGCCACAATGGTGTGTTCGTTTGGGACTAGGAAGTCTCTCTTGTAGAGTCCTTAACTAGACGTTAAAGAGCTTACTTTTTGGATACATGTGTTAGTGCTTACTTTTTTGGTTACCATGTCGCGTTGATGCGTAGTTTCTACCAGCTTTATCGGTGACTAATCTATATCGGGAAACCTGGCTGGCCACGAGTACCCAGCTTTGCCAGCCCGTGTGGTTCTCCCCTCCCAATAGAGTTTTTGCAACACCAAGATTCGAATCCGAGACCTTGGGGTGGGATCTAAGTCCGATTAGCAGTTGGACCAACCCTTCTTGGTATGTGTTAGTGCTTATGTGATTGCACCTCTAACAATATTTTTCTATTTTAAATTATTTGTCACTTTAAAATAACAATGCAATGTTTATTAAATTTTTTCA
Source organism: Astragalus membranaceus (assembly GCA_039519185.1). Taxonomy (NCBI): domain Eukaryota; kingdom Viridiplantae; phylum Streptophyta; class Magnoliopsida; order Fabales; family Fabaceae; genus Astragalus; species Astragalus membranaceus. The sequence continues at coordinate 131,574,715 of CM076847.1, read as the reverse complement.
CCAATTCTAATATACCTTTATTTATTGTATCTCAATTCACTTTAACTATTGGACCAACTACTATTAATAAGATTATTTTAGTAAATGAAACTTATTTTATAATTGAAATCAACAAAATTAATCATTTTTTTAAAAAATTGTGCATAACTCAAATAAGATACTTAAAAAGAGACCGGGAAGTAATAACACTTTATTTGACACTCTTCTTCTCATATTCACTTTATCATCGGTTGAATTTATATATATATATTTTACGATAGGATCAGGTGAATTTCATGCTATCACAAAGTGAATGTTAATAGAAGAATCTTAAAAAGGATTTTTTTTGGTATGGACCATTGCTGGCTACTCATGGAGTGTTTCAATGCTTTCAACGAAAGACTAATCTTCGCTCGTACTTAGGATCAAATTTCGCACTGGCCAACACCGAGTTTGTCTATTGCGAGAATCGAACCCGAGAGCGTCGGGTCGACTCCTGTGTCCCAAGATAGATTAAGCTATTGGGCAATGGTGTTGGTTAAAAAAAAGAAGGATGTTGTTAGTACTCCTCTTGGTAGTATTAGTAGACGCGATGCAAAATCAATGCCTAACTATAGATGATCAAAACAACTGGGACGGCTCACAGTTAATGAGGTTAAAAAGATTCAATGCAAACAGTAATAGCTAAACAAACTTTAGGTCAACAACGGATCCTCTTTCCTTCTGTTCAGTGGGGGCCTTGGTCAACTAGAAATTTCTATTTAGTGGGGACCTTGAATTTTGAATTTAGAGCAGATCATGCATAAGTTTGTAATCACTTTTAGAGTTGGCGGTAGAAGTGAGCTTCGCATTTTAACCTCCTTTGTCAATGCTAATTTGCTAGCTTACTGCATAAATTTTTTTTTATAAGTGTTTGACATCACTAACTTAGTGTTTTTTTAATAGTTTATGGCAGTTTTTTTTGAAACAATACTTCAAATAGTGTTTTAGCTTTATAGCTTACGACGTTTCATTTTTTCTTTCATTTTTACCCTTGTTACTATAATTAAATTTATCATTTATCCTTCATTGAATGAGTTTTCTCTTTCATATTTAAACATTAATTACAAATGTCTATTTATGTCATTTTATATTTATAAGCTAGTTCAATCGGTAATTTTACCAAACACTTTAAATTCAATCCGCTAGCTTATTCGCTATCAGTTCATCCACTATAAGCTAGCTTATCCACTATCCGCTATTTTTTGCCAACTCGAGCCTAAGACTATGTTCGACAAGTCTCACATACTAGCGGATGACAAGTAGTCGCGTTTGATAAGCACTACTACTCCAGACTTAAATATAAGCCAAAAAGTCTTTATATATATACTTAGACCAAATATTGACCAAATACATAGGAATTTTTGCTTATATATATTTATGTCTAACGTTTGGCGTTTTTTTGGTATTGTTTAATTTTTTTTTGAAACACTAGCGTTTTTTCAAACCCAAATTCAAGTAGTGTTTTTTGAAATCATACTTATAATGTATAAAGTCTCATTTTTTTGTCATTTTTACCCACTGTTTTTCTTTATAAAGGAGGTTAATGATGTCAAACACTTATAAAAAAGTTAGCAAATTAGTTAAATAGATTTAGTTAAATAGAAATACTTATAAAAAAGTTAGCAAATTAGTTAAATACATTTTTTAGAAATAGTTAAATAGAAATATTAGAATAATAAATTTTAAACTTTTAACTTCTAAATTTCTTAATGTTAGTTCAATTACCATGAATTGATATCAATAATAATTTATAAATATTTTTTCATATTTTATATTGATTAAATAAATTTAATCATGAGTTAAATATGTCCATTTATGTCGATTTACATTTAACAATTAGTTTAATCAGTAGTTTTATGAAACACGTGATTTGCTATTAACTAGCTTATCCGTTATCCTGTAGACTATCCGTTATCTGCTACTTTTCACGACATACAGCCTAAAACTGGTTTATGTGTTAAATTGATGACTCTTTTTGTTTAAAATTAATTTCATTGATTCAAAATTGATTCAACTAGAGATAGAATTGATTAATTCTACTATGACACAGAATTGATTATATATATATATAGGGGACGACTCGGGTGTGAACACTTGGTTATTGTGAGAATATGAGAACATTAAATGTCGTCAGATTAAAATTAACTGTTCAGATTACGTCATTAATTACAAGATCTTCCGTGATCTTTAATTAATTAAAAAGTAAACAATCGTACGAAATCTTGTGATTAATGACGTAATCTGAACCGTTAATTTTAATCTAACGGTTATCATTTAATATTCTCATGTTCTCACAATAACTAACTGTTCTCACCCGAGACGTTCCTCATATATATATATATATATATATATATATATATATATATATATATATATATATATATATATATATATATATATATATATAGGCAAAATTACACTAAGGGTCTTTTAAGTTATTTAATTGTAACAACTTAGTCTTTAAGTTTTTCGTACCACTTAGGTCCTTTAACTTACATAATCTGAACCGTTAATTTTAATCTGACAGTCATAATTAAGAGTTCTCATTTTTCACGGTAAGAACTCTCTCTCTCTCTCTCTCTCTCTCTCTCTCTCTCTCTCTCTCTCTCTCTCTCTCTCTCTCTCTCTCTCTCTCTCTCTCTCTCTCTCTCTCTCTCTCTCTCTCTCTCTCTCTCTCTCTCTCTCTCTCTCTCTCTCTCTCTCTCTCTCTCTCTCTCTCTCTCTCTCTCTCTCTCTCTCTCTCTCTCTCTCTCTCTCTCTCTCTCTCTCTCTCTCTCTCTCTCTCTCTCTCTCTCTCTCTCTCTCTCTCTCTCTCTCTCTCTCTCTCTCTCTCTCTCTCTCTCTCTCTCTCTCTCTCTCTCTCTCTCTCTCTCTCTCTCTCTCTCTCTCTCTCTCTCTCTCTCTCTCTCTCTCTCTCTCTCTCTCTCTCTCTCTCTCTCTCTCTCTCTCTCTCTCTCTCTCTCACACACACATAATTGTTAGGAGAAAAGTAAAGTGAGTCGCTCACTATTTAGCGAGGATATGCTAGTATCCTTGAGTTTAGTTATGTTCCACATTGTATTATGACTTTTTTTTAATGAAATGAGTTGAGCTTTTGATGTTAACAAAAAGGCAAACATGATGTGACACAAGTGATATACTTGGGTCTCAGGACCATTTGGTGTTGAGACCGATCTCTACCCGGTGCGTATGAAAAAATATTTGTTAGGAAATGTCAGTCCCTTAAAAAGGTCTTAGAATGTGGTTAATGCCTAACTCAACCTCACAAAACCGGCTTGTAAAGTGAGGGATGCTTCCCACTTATAAACTCTTTTTCAGGCCATATCACATCCGATGTGGGACTCTTAACACACACCCCTCACGCCCAGGAATATGAGTGGCCCTAGGAATAGACATCTAGAGCATGACCCAACAATGGGTGGCCCAACGGATCTTGAATAGGCTCTGATACCATCTCAGAATGTGGTTAAGGCCTAACTCAATCCCAAAAAACCGGCTTTGTAAGGTGAGAGATGCTTCCCACTTATAAACTATTTTTCAGGCCATATCACATCCGATGTGGAACTATTAACAAAACGAAATACACCCGTTATTAGAGTGCGCCAAAAATTGATTGATGAACGAATTTTGATCACCTCCCCCTCCATTTATTCCAAACCAAACATTACGTAGCTCTGGACACATGTGCCTTCAAAATGAAAAGCTGGACACATGTATTTTTACTTTACTAAAAAAAACCAATGGCATGGAACACAAATGATGTACTTGTACTTATATGCCAATTCGTATTAGCCTTTAAGAGGTGGGGTGGGGTTGGGTGGGTAAAGGTCCACATAATTTTAGGTACCATATACTAAACTGGACAATCACTATAAAAGTTTCAGTACTTCCCATTTTATCATTTTATTTGCTCGATCGTGAATGAGTTGTTTATCAATGTATATTAAATAGAGTTAAAAAAGTTATTAGAATATTGTATTATTATATATCTTCAAGTCTAGTGGACCATAATAGGATCTTGTATACGATTCGTTGTAGGTTTAAATTTTCACCATTCTCATCCTAAAAGTTGTATCATGAGAATTTAGTTTCGCATATACAGTGAGAAAACAAACAATATAATACAGTCGTGTAATAAAAAATGGTATGAAATAAAATTGATTTTTCAAAGTTAATAATGAGTTTTTTTATCAGTAGTTAATAATGAGTTTTTTTTATCAGTAGTTAATAATGAGCTTTAGCATCTTTACAAAAAAATATATACAACATTACTTATTTATTCTAGAAACAAACTCACTTGTCAAATGAAATCTATATACTTTATAGGTTTTGCTAACAAGTGTCCTAAAGATAATATTGTTTAAGGATTCTAAATAAGGTGTTTATTCATTAAAGGTCTAAGAACCTATTTGGATAATTAGTTAAAAGCACACATCATATGAGTGTTATATATGTATAAACTACTTCAATAATAAAAGATAAAAGAAAGTTAAATAAGTTGAAAACAGATTATGTACATACCGTAAGCTATATTTTCGTAAACCATCTCAAACAGATAAACTCAAATAATTCAATCCAAACAGACTCTTATATATATATATATATATATATATATATATATATATATATATATATATATATATATATATATATATATATATATATATCAAGAATTATAATAAAATGCTAACTAAGGCTCTGTTTGGCACGTCCCACCCGTTAGCGGATAGCGGATGAACTAGCGTGTTTGACTAGCGGTGACGAGTACAAGTATTTGGCAAGCACTAGCGTTTAACGTTTTTCGGGTAGCGTTTAGCATTTTTTGAAACGCTACTTCAAGTAGCGTTTTAGCATATAGCGTTTCACTTTTTATGGCATTTTTACCCTTATTATTTTTCATAAATTACTTCTATTTCCTCATGAAACATTTTGTCATCATTAAATAATTTCATTATTAATTATCCTTTTATGTCATTTTACATTTATCAACTATTTTAACCGCTAGTTTTAGCAAAACACATGATTTGTTAATAGCTAGCTTATCTGCTATCCGCTACTTTTTACCAAACAGAGCCTAAGAGGTAAGTTTTTTTTTTGACTAAAAAATGATATTCATTCATTCAATTTGAGAAATTACATCGATGATAATACAAATTCAACACTACTAAAAACATATAGGATGAATCTGCAAACCAACTCACAGCACCCAAGTTAATAGTGTAAAATGACTTAATTCCTACAAAAGTGACAAAATAAAAGTCACCGGAGTACCTATGCTTCCGGATCTGTAACTTTGAGGCCCCCGTCATTGGTTGAATCTGAAATTGATCAAAGTTGATCTGTCGATCTGAACCAAACGAACACCGCAACAAGAAGCGAAATCAAAAACGCCGCACCAAGACGACGAACAACAATAACGCCGCGCTCAGACGACGAATCAAAACAGTACGAAATAAAATGTAGATCTATGTAGTAACCACTTATTTAGATAAAAAGTCGGGAAACAAACAATATAGAGGGGTGATTCCAGGCTAAAAATTGACCTAAAACCACTCCCATCTGGTAGGTTAATAAGAAAGAAGAGAAGAGTAGAGAGAAGAAGAAGAGAAGAGGTAAGTTAACAAACGTATCTCTAATACGTTTGCCCAATTTTATTTCGTGTGTTACCAATTAAAATAAGAAAATTCCATTTCGTTCCTCAGCTGGATTTCTTGCTAAATACTTATCTTCGGATGAACGCACTAGTGCAAAAAAGGCTTTTTGAATCGGTTGTTTGGCACATTTGGAATCGATTATTTGCCGATTCGAATACCCCCGATTCTAAAGGTGAGAACATTTCGAATCGGTTAAATAACCGATGCAAAATGGGTCATTCCGAATCGGTTGTTGTAAAACCCGATTCCAAATGCTATCTCAGACAACAATTACAACCTGCCAAACGGGACATTTTGAATTGGTTATATAAATAACCTATTCTAAATGAATGTATTTTGAATCGGTTGTTTATATAACCGATTCTAAACGTCTGTTAATAAATAGACATTTACAATCGATTCTTTATATAACCGATTCAAAATGTCTCGTTTGTCAAGTCAGTAGTTCCTTTTTTATTTTCTGCCCTTTTTTTTTCAATCACACCTATTAACATTTTTACTTCTAGCAACTCATACAACAACTATAAGTAACATACACTTTACCAAAAAAAAACTATAAGTAACATACAACAACTCATAATAATACATAAATATGTTTCAAAGTAATTCAATTCAGCAACTACATGTTTCAATACATGTTTCTTTCAATTCAGTAACTACACACCATCAAACTTAAAAGTACTATAACAAATACATGTTTCTTTCAATTCAGCAACTAAATGTTTCTTTCAGTTCATAATACCAAACTTGTTAGCCAATCATATATTTTCTGCTAGACGAATCTTCAAATAAAATTCCGCCCAAAGCTTGCGGACCTCCAAAATTTCTTTATGAGTGTATGCATTTGGGTTATCAAATACCTACAAAGGTCCATAAAAAAACTCAGCACAATGAGAACCAAAAGACACAAAGAGGTCTATACAAACAGAGGCAGAGCAGTATATAACAAGCAGAGTACAATGTCAACGACAACGGTGAAAGTGAAATGAATATAAGAACAAAAGCAATGCTTGAATAGAACTAAAGCAATGGTGAATAGAATAAAAAACAGAGATAGTGTTCAACAAAAGAATAAAAAACAGAGGCTAACAGTAGAACCAAATATAGTATTCATAGATGGAATAAAAAACAGAGGCTAACAGTAGAGGCAAACTGTTTCTACTATATTTGGTTCTAAGAATAAAAAGCAGGTTGATAGAACCAAATATAGTAGAAACAGTAGAGCAAAATGAATGACAGAGATGCCAAATGAAGGTGAAATAAAACATAGTAGAAACAGTAGAGGTGAGAAATGAGAAACAGAGGTTTCTATAGATGGAAAACAGAGACAATCAGCAACGAAGAAGAAGCAGCACACAGCACGCGAGTTTAACTACCTTGCTCTAACTAACTCATAAAAGAGACAATATATGTCCAATAGCTAATGGTTAACACCAACATGAACGAATATGTTAAACATAAATAAAATGTACTTTAAAACTATTATATACCTCCTCCCATCTATTTATGATACCGGCATTCATATAGCCAAAAATCTTAGTACTAAAAATAAAAGACGAGGCGAACCTGGTAGCATCTAAACAAAATAAGCGAGTCTGCAAATACGGTCAAATAGTTTTTGCACATCAGTGTCTGTGAATAACAACCTTGAGATTGCCATGTCTGAATTCAAACCTCTTTCCAATGAATGATTATTCCAGAGCACTCACCTCTCTACCCCTCGCATCGAAAGTCTCATTTCTCATCTCAAAACAAAACACATTTGCATGCATTACTATTATACCATATCATAAATCATTACACTATACATTGTATTTCAACAACAAGTCATGCATCTACCACAACTATTGCATTTAAGCATTACCCGTGCGCATTCATCCATTTATTCAAAAAAAAAAAAATCATCCACATGGCACCCGTTGCCCCCATCAAAGCATAAATCATTCCATCATGCAGCCAGTAGTACATTTGCATTCGCATGTTATCTGCATTCGCACACCCAGCTTATCAATTTCTTGTTTCCGACCAACTTCAACATCCATCATTCACGGGCCTTTTGTAGTCCATTTACTTTCGCATTGCACATTCATCACATTGCATACCTGTAACATTTTTTTTGCTTCGATAGACGTGCCAAGTGCCGGTCTCATCGTTGCCAAAAGCTTTCTACATCACCAATCATATCATTTGCTACGCATTCATGAGGGAACAACGTGAGGAAAATGTGTGACAGCAACGTTCTGCACCTGAAGACAGCAACTGAGGAAGTGAGCTGAGAAAGATAACGCGCTATAAGGGAATAGATGCTGAGAAGAAGAGAAATACTGCGTGAGAGGGATGCGACAGAGTGAAGAGATGCAAGAGAGCGATGAGGGAACAGATGCTGAGATGCTGAGAGGGATGCGACAAAGTGAAGAGATGCGAGAGAGCGATGAGGAAGAACGAAGGGGGAAACTGAAACGCGACAGAGCGATGAGCTGCGAAGAGATTGAGGGATTTGCTGCTTGAGGGATGAGCTGCGAAGAGATGCGACAGAACGAAGGGATTTGCGAAGGGATGAGAACGTGTGAGAGGGATGAGAACGAGTTAGGGTTTGAGAGGTAAAGTGTGTGAGGGAAACTGAAAAAACAAGGGGGGGTCGTGAAAACTTTAGTAATGAAACAGACCTTATGAATCGGTTGTTTAAAGAACCGATTCTGAATGTACTTATTCGGAATCTGTTGTTCACTCAATCGACTCAAAATGTCTAAATTGGCACATATCAAATCGGTTGTTTGTAATGTCTAAAAAAAGCTGTCACAACTCCATTTAATTGCAAAATTGCCACCACGTCCACATTTGGAATCGGTTATCCAAACAACCGATTCAAAATAGTGCTTTTTTAAAGTTAATTTTGCACTAATGACGTCGTCCATCTCCATAATTAAAGTCACTAAGTTGGGTCCAACACAATTTAGGCCAAACTAAAAGACAACTTTGGGGCCAAGAGAAAGAGGTGATTACTTTTTCCTAATTGCATTTAATTTAATTTAACAGGTTGTCTTTTTCCATGTAGCAGTTTGGGAGTCCTGCGTGAGAGACTTCTTAATTTATGCTCAATCTCATGCAATTTGTAGTGAATTCTTTTAACATCATCTATATCTATATTTATACTACTATAATAATAATATAATATAATAAATAAATAATAAATAATAAATAATAAATAAATAATAAATATGAATGCTAGGAAAATGACATTTTTAGACATCGTACTAATTTGCCACGTATCCATTGTTTAGGGTAAAAATGTCTTTTAGTTGCTAAATGACAAAAGTATATCAGCTTTTCTAGACTATCTAATTTTACTATAACACCATTACCTGAAAAAATAAACAAAACATCAACTATAAGAGTATTTTTGCAACTGAGAAACAAAATAATTAAAATACAAATTTTAAAAGACAAAAATGCTGTGAGCGCTGACGCGCAGTCTCACGCACTGACGTGTTTTTTTTTTCATTTTTTTTCAAAAAACCTTTTTTTTTGAGGAAAAACTTTATTTTTCGTTTTTTTTTTCCAATTTTTTTTATCTATTTACTATCCTCTATTAAAACTACTAAAAATTGTTAAAACAAATTAAAACTTCTAAAACTAATAAATTTAACCACTACTAATTGTCAAAAAAAAAGTTACAAAAAATCTAAAATAAATTTTTTATAATAATTTAATTATTTTATTAGTATGACTATATTAATATTAAATGATCTAGAATGATAAATATTAATTTTTTTGTACTATTTACTATAATCTTCTAAAAATACTAAAACCATTCAATTTAACTACTAATTAATGTCAAGAAAAAATCATCCACAATAAAAAATTTCAAAAAAACTTTTTTAAATAATATATTAATTTAATTAATATATTTAAATTAATATAAAATTCTCTACAATTTGTTATTTACTTTTTACTATAATCTACTAAAATTACTAAAATCAGTCATTTAACTATTGTCGACAACAATTCAACTACTATTAAAAATTTCAAAATATCTTTTTTTAGTAATTTAATAATTTAATTAAAATGGTTAAATTATTATTAATTGATTTAGAATTTAATATTTACTATAATTTACCGAAACTATTAAAATCATTCAATTTAACCACTAACAATTGTCAAAAACAATGTAACCTCTATTCTAACGAGAGCGCCAACGGAAGCGGCAACAAGAGACTGACAATAGGATCGGCAATGGGAGCGACAATGGGAGCGCCAACATCTTATGGACTAAAATACCATTGGATATTGTTAACATCTTATGAATAGCTTACAAATTACTAACTATCTATCTTTATGTAAACTAATAACATGCCAAAATGCTATTCAAATATATAGATTACTAAACTTATTTTAAGTTCAATACTATTATGACTTCATAGCAATTTAGCCACTAACAATTGTCAAAAACAATTTAACCACTATTCTAACGGGAGCACCAACGAGGGACTGGTGATAAACTCAAATTTAGTGCATTTTTAGAGATACTTTTGAGGTCATTCTTAGAGTAAATATTATTAGTTATATAAATCAGTGACCAAATCTATTCTATATTTTGCAGAATGGAAAATAAAAGATGGAATTGAAATTAAGTGGCCCAATTGAAAGGAAAACAGGGAGCTGAAGATTGGATATTGGATGGAGCTAGCCCAATTAAAGTCAAGAGAAAAGCCTGAGAATTGAAAGAAAGGGTATCACGTTACCTAGGCGGCATATATAAAAGAAGGGATTTTTTTTTGTACCCCCATCATCTCCCCAGCTACCCCCACCGACCCTGCGAAAAGACGCAATTGCCCTTAACAAAATTTAAAAATCCCGAACGTATCCTGATTTCATTTTTTTTTTGGAAATCGGATTTAGGTAAATCCGATTTCCACTAAAAATTTTAAAAAATTTAAATCGGATTTATTTAAGATGGGTAGATCCGCTTTTAAAAATAACAAATCGGATTTACCTTAAGTGGGGGTAAATCCGATTTGTTATTTTTAAAAGCGGATCTACCCCATCATATAAGGTAAATCCGCTTTTAAAAATAACCAAAGCGGATTTACCTTATGTGGGGGTAAATCCGCTTTGTTAACCCAATTAATAAATAAATAAATCAGTTAAAATTTTAAAAACAAATTTCGACCGTCTTTTGGTTCTGTTTAGTGTGTAGTTCGTTAACACGTGACGATATTGTACGTCGGGAGAATAATTTAGGCTAAAAAATCAGTTTTCGGGCAACCTACTCAAATTGTAATGAAACCACATTCTTTAAAAAATCAATTTTGGAAAAAAGTCTTATTTTGCAGGATTCTAGCATAATGGTGGATGGAGATAAAATAAAAATTTCACCATCCTTTGAAGTTCATCCACCACGTGGAAAAAGAAAGAACAATGTGAACCACATGGTTAGAAGGTTAAGACAGTGTACTGCGTTAGATGTTAAATTCGCTCTTGGAGAGCCACCTGATTAAGCACTAACTATCGTCAGGCTCACGACGTTAAACAAGCGCTTCACAGGAGGCAACCTGTGTTTTATTTTCAGTTATTTTCATTTTCTTTTGTTTTTAGGAATAAGCTCAGACTCCAAGCTCTCTCAGTGAAGTCACTCTTACTCTCCCTCATTTATTTATTTTTGTGCCAATTTAATATTTTGCATTGAGGACCATGCTTTAGGCTAGTGTGGGGGAGGAGAGTTTAACTTTGTCAATTCATCTCTATTAATGCACATACCCAGTGTATAAGTTGATAGCATTTTTTCTGGCTTATTTTAGCGACTTATGCTTCAAGTTGAAAAAAAATAGAGATTTTGCCTTTAGGGGATCCCATAATCAATTTACTTGACAGACTTGTGCTTAATTGTAACTGTAAGGATGTCCTTAGGAAGCTGATAATTAGCATTTGTCTCTGTTGAGTACTTTTTGTGAACTAGCTTCTAAATGTGAGATCTGAGCCTTCATAAGGGGATTGATACTAAATCATAAATTTTTGCCCCTTTTCTTTCTATGGGTGTGTTTCCCAATTTACTACATTCTAGAATTTGTCTTTTGACCATTTCAAGGCGAAAATTGATTTGCATAATGTAAAAAGATTTGGGGAATTTAGGTATTTTTCTGGCCTCAGAGTTGTTTGTTGAATTTATCCATTAGTTGCCCCCTTTGAGCCTATTTGTTATATTTTTTTTTGGTACCTAGATATAATTTTTTCTTTTTTCTATGGTAACCATTTGAAATTAAATTTGGAGCAACTATTGAAAATTACAATTTTGTCCTGTATGTTAGTTGTCTATCTTGTCAGGACTGAAAAAAATAGGTGTGACTTATGTGCTTACGTTTTCCTCCTAAGAAAAGTGAAAAAAAGAAAGAAAAATTGAAAAAAAAATAAGCAAGAAGGAGGAAAAGGCAAAAAAAAAAAAACTCAAGAGCAAGGCAAATCATAAAGTGTCTACTCAAAAGAAAAGGCAAATCAAAAAGAGTAGTCCCAATAAAAAAGGAGTGAAGAAGGAAGTGAAATTAATTTGGACTTTGGACAAAATTTGTAAAATAGATAGGAGCTCCATATTTGGTTTCAAAGGTTACTATGTGCTTCTTTTTTTAGCCCTTTGATTATCCACTCTTTCTTATTTCCTACCCTTCTTGACTAAACCTTGGCCCCATTACAACCCATAAACACCCCATCTTTTGCATGCATATGAACTATTTAGTGGAGATTTGGTCAAATTACAAACATATGGTAATGTGAAATTTGTTGAAACTCGAGAGTATATTTTCCCTAGTCCCTAAACACTTAGAGAGATTGTGAGCGAGTGCCTTTGTTCACAAAAATGTATTCTTCAGGGACATGTGCCTCTAATTGGGCAACCTTTTGACACCTCATATGTGCTATATTGTCTATTGTTTGTCATTGTGCTTCTAATTTTGGGTCCCTTATTTGGCTGTCTCTATTATTTATTTGAAAAATTTTATTGAGCCAGAAAATTTGCTTGAGGACAAACAAAAGTTAAGTGTGGGGGAGTTGATAAACTCAAATTTAGTGCATTTTTAGAGATACTTTTGAGGTCATTCTTAGAGTAAATATTATTAGTTATATAAATCAGTGACCAAATCTACTCTATATTTTGCAGAATGGAAAATAAAAGATGAAAAGAATGAAAGTCAATTTTAATACAGATACATATATGTTATATATGTGCTTGCACTACAAAACTATGTTGGCAAAGGAATGAAAGAAATTACCAAATGGAATTGAAATTAAGTGGCCCAATTGAAAGGAAAACAGGGAGCTGAAGATTGGATATTGGATGGAGCTAGCCCAATTAAAGTCAAGAGAAAAGCCTGAGAATTGAAAGAAAGGGTATCACGTTACCTAGGCGGCATATATAAAAGAAAGCAATTGGAAAATTAAGCCATGCAATCTTAGCCCAATGAGAAGAATGAAAAGCCCACATTTGTGTCAACCCTTGTGAATTGAAAAGCAAATATGGAAGCCCACAGTAGTAACTCAAAAGCAAACGGAAACCTAGACTATAAATATACTGGTGCTTCAGCATTGGACCAGCCGGACGTGAATAAGAATAGAGGAGCCGCACAACACAAAACAGTAGCGCCGACTTGGAGAGAGGGAGTTTTGGATACCCATTATTGACACTATGAGAGAGCTCTGGAGCAGAAAAAGGAGACTAAATTTTCAGGATCAGAAATTTCTCTATTTCGAGTTATTTTTATCTCTGTAATTTATGACTCCTAATTTTATTTTATTGTTCTCAAACACTATGGATAGCTAAATCCTCCTCTAGGGTCTTAGGTGGATCTTGCATGTTTAGAGACCTTTTTATGTTCTAATTTCTTGTTTGAATTCCTATTTTTATTTCAATTAACATTGTCCTATTGTTTTTATCACATAATTAGGATTAGCTACCCTATGCATGTTCATAATCAATTAGTTGATCAGCGACCGTACTGCAATTAGTTGGTGGACCTATAGGATAATTGGGGCTAAAATTAATGCATGACCAAACTTTAATTTAGACTTCTAATCATTCAACCTTTTTGCTCTTTATGCTTTTCTTAAATTTAAATTCTTGCATGACCAAACAAGGGTTAGTTTAGGAAAAAGAATATTAATCGCGAATGACCAAACAGATTAATAGTTTTAGTAAAGGGATTGGTAATTAAATAAAATAAAGGAATTCGGGTAGAGTTAGACATAGGGGAATCGAAACTTGCAAGTGAAACCGTGACCCTAGACCTCTCCCCATTTATTAAATCTAGTATCTTAATTCTTGTTATTTATTTCTTTTTATTTGTTTTCATTACAACTAAATTATTGGTTCGTCTAAACAATATATAATCTTTACTAGTTTGGTACTTGTTAATTAATCCCTGTGGATACGATAATCTTTTATACTACTTCTGCGAAAGAGTACACTTGCTCTAAGTGTGTTTTTAACGCAACAACTGGCAATAGGATCGGCAACGATAGCGGCAACATGAGCGCCAACGAGAGACTGTCAATAGCATCAGTAACGGGAGCGCCAACATCTTATGAACTAAAATACCATTGGATATTAACATCTTATGAATAGCTTACTAATAAAATGCCAAAATGCCATTCCAATATAAAGATTACTAAACTTATTTTAAGTTCAATACTATTATGACTTCATAGCAATATATAAACAATACAGTGTCACCCGTGCGGATGCACGGGTAAAATACTAGTTTTTTTTTTATAAATTCGGTATCTTCTGCGCGCAATTGTAGAGACTAATCCCTCGAGTCAGATAGGACCACAATGGGCGGCATAGCTCTCCCTCAAAAGATTTAAGACTGTTGCATGCTTAAGTCTGGATTCAAACACAAGACCTTAGTTAAGCAGGAAGAGACCCTTAGATCAAATTTAAGGCCGAGGAAGTGAAACTAGAGGAGACAGATAATGTTTGATAGATACAAGTATACAACTCTCCATATCAAAACATTAACAAAATAAATCACTTTTTTAAAATAATAATTAATTATTGTGGAACAAAAAGGTGTTGAAGTGATTGGGCCAGAGCCCACTAGGGTGGATCTAAAGCCAACAAAGAAACAACCTAGGCTTGAAGTCACACAAGGGTCAGTGGCGTTTTTTTCACTTGACCAAAAAAAAAGGTTTTTTGACCAACAAAATACCCTACCACATTATCTCCTACTTTCTCTGAATTAAATCTACCGCTAGTAGAGTTAATTCTACCGCTGGTAGAGCCCGCAGAACGGGCTGAGTCCATCGGGCTAGCCCAAAAAACATAGGGTTTGGGTTGAAGAATGGCCTTTTTTTTTTGTACCCCCATCAACTCCTATCTACCCCCATCAAATTGCTAAAACCCGAAAATACCCCTGCCCAACTTACAATTCGCTCGGATTTACCTTCATCTAAGGTAAATCCGCTTTGTTATTTTTAAAGTCGGATTTACCTCAGATGGGGGTAAATCCGATTTCAAAAATAACAAAGCGGATTTACCTTAGCTGAAGGTAAATCCGCTTTGTTATTTTGGAAATCGGATTTACCTGGTGGGCACATAAATCCGATTTCCCTAAAAAAAGAGAAAATCGGATTTATCCCACCTAAGGTAAATCCGATTTCCCTAAAAAAAGAAAATCGGATTTATCCCACCTAAGGTAAATCCGATTTTGTTATTAAAAAAAATTGTTTTTTATTTAATTTTTTGAAAAAGGTTATAAAATGCTACTAAAAATCTGTTAAACAGCCAAAACTAATCCAAAAATTATAAAAACACCACTAAAAATCTAATAAAACCAAAATAAGTTTATGCAAATTTTTTCAGATTTTTTAGAGATTATGAAAAATTAAAAAAATTAATATAAAATAGTAAACGATGGAATTTGGGATTTTGAGGTCCCCAGTCCTAAAAGAAGTCCCTTCTTGAGGAGTATTGATCCTTGATATTTTTCCGATTTAAAGAATGTGGTTTCATTACAATTTGAGTAGGTTGCCCGAAAACTGATTTTTTAGCCTAAATTATTCTCCCGACGTACAATATCGTCACGTGTTAACGAACCACACACTAAACAGAACCAAAAGACGGTCGAAATTTGTATCTAAAATTTTAACTAAGTTATTTATTAACTAGGTTAACAAAGCGGATTTACCCCCACATAAGGTAAATCCGCTTTGGTTATTTTTAAAAGCGGATTTACCTTATATGGGGGTAGATCCGCTTTTAAAAATAACAAATCGGATTTACCCCCAATTAAGGTAAATCCGATTTGTTATTTTTCAAAGCGGATCTACCCCATCTTAAATAAATCCGATTTTATTTTTTTAAATTTTTTAGTGGAAATCGGATTTACCTAAATCCGATTTAAATTTTTTAAATTTTTTAGTGGAAATCGGATTTACCTAAATCCGATTTCCAAAAAAAAAATTGAAATCAGGATACGTTCGGGATTTTTAATTTTTGTGAAGGGCAATTGCGTCTTTTTGCAGGGTCGATGGGGGTAGAGAGGGAGGTGGTGGGGGTACAAAAAAAAAAACCCTTGAAGAATTTGTACCCGTTTATATTCGAGCTTGTTAGTCCGTCCCAGAAAAATTCAGGCCCACATTGGGTTTGCTCGGCTGGGCTATGTGTAGCCTGCAAGACAGCATATTAATAAAATAGGGTGCATAGCGGCCAAATGTTTTCACCAACACGAGAAATAAAAACGCACAGTAAGGTCCTTTCTTTTTTTTTCACAGACATGGGAAATTCTTCTTTTCCAAAATTTGGCATTAGAATCTATCATATTAGATTTGCTTCCAATTTCCAACTGAACCTTACCTTCTCGGTCTTGAAGTAGAGCGATCTGGAATTTGGTCGCAGGTTCGACTGGTGAAGTCGGGAGCAGAGCCCAAATCGGGTTGTACCTACGAAGACACTCTGACGCTCAAGTCAGTGGGTGCGGAGGATAAAGTAGAGTACAGAATTATGGGAAAAAATCTACCAGTCAGCGGGGGTTGACCCGTATTTATATAGGTGCTCGATGCTTGCCAGCTGTTGGATCAGGCGAGTTGATCTGGGTCGTTGATATCAGCCTCCGCACTTTCTGCTTAGCGGGGTGTGTAGAAGCTGGATCATGGGCCACTCTCGGCCCAACCAGAGGAATGGGCCGATGGAACACCAACTAACTACACGTCAATTACACAAGGTTATCCCACGTCAATTGCACATGGTTCTTCCTCATCCTCTAACCACAAGTCCAACTACTTAGGTCTCATTGTCAACATTTCCTGCTACATTCTTTTTTGTACCTTGTTATTAGTGCGCAGTATGCACTGACTTTGTCAATGACTAATATATATTGGGGAACTTGGCTGGCCACGAGTACTCGGCTTTGCCGGCCCGTGTGGTTCTCCCCTTCCAACAGAATTTTTGTCACACCCAAGATTTGAACTCGAGACCTTGGGGTGGGATCCAAACCCAATTACTGCTCGGACCAACCCTTGATGATACATTTCCAGCTACATTCTAATTACATTATGCTAACTATTTTGTTTCTTTTTACAATACAACGGGGTTAAAAAATAAAGGGCACTTCTTTTACGGTATTAAAAAAAAGTTATTTTTAATCGGCTTTGGCGTATAATGTTGGCTAAACCGAAAAGTTGTGGCCCGCATAGGGCCGGGTTTGGGCTGCAAAGGGCGAGTCCTGAACTTCAACTCGAGCTTTTTGGCCCGGCTCACAAAAGCCCGAACACGATGTGGGTCAGGTAGCCCGTTTTGCTAGATCTATCTACCGATAAGCTAGCAGAGTTAATATGAAAATTACTACTCTGGCCTTAAATATAAGTAAAAAATATGTAGGTATATAGACCAAATACATATATTGTTTTTTTCCTTATATTTAAGGCTGTAGGGAGTAGTACTATAAAGGCTTGATAGAAAGCAACTGATAGATAAAAAATTAGTTATTTTAGGCTAAATTATAGTTTTGGTCACCCTATTTTCAAAATTTCAGACATTTGGTCCCCCTATTTTAAAACTCAGACATTTGGTCCCCCAATTTTAAAAAATCAAAGACATTTAGTCCCAAGAGGAATTTTCAGTTTTTTATGGCTAATAATCAAACACATTTGGTCCCTCAATTTTAAAAAATCAAAGACATTTGGTCCCCCCATTTTTAAAAATCAAAGACATTTGGTCCCTCTTTGGACTAAATGTTGGACTAAATGTATTTGATTTTTTAAAATTGGGGGACCAAATGTCTGAGTTTTAAAATAGGGGGACCAAATGTCTGAAATTTTGAAAATAGGGGGACCAAAGCTATAATTTAGCCTTATTTTTAATAACTTTAAGCTACTAAAAAAAATTTAGGTTTTTTCTTTTGTACCCCCTCTTTCTCTCATATACCCCCATTTTACCAAAAATCCGCAAAATACCCCCCTTTTTTTTTTAAAAAAACGGTTTTTTAAAAAATTCCGGAAATAGGTCTAAATTCAGAATGTAAAGTTTTAAGATTTCCGGAAATACCTCAAAAAGAGGTATTTTCGGAAGCCAAAATGCCTTCCGAAAATACCTCTTTTTGAGGTATTTCCGGAAATCTTAAAAATTTGCATTCTGAATTTAGATCTATTTCCGGAAAGTATTTATTTTAATTTTTTTTTTAAAAATTTAAATTATTACCATAAATAACGATATATAACGAAACTCGCTAAATTACGATCAAGATAAACGATAACAATACAATACGAGAGAATAAATACGTCAAAATATACAAAATATACAACTAATAGTCAAATGTCAAAAGCCCTAAAGCAGTCAAAAGGGTCTCATATACAGCAGGTGGAATGCCCTCGTCTACCATGGCATCCGAGAGAAGTGCAGCTGCTCTCTGTAATGCCCAAATAATTTAATTATTTATTTAATTAAATTATTTAGGTATTTTATTAGTATAGTCATATTTAATAATTAATAAAATGATGTTTTATTTAAATTAGGGGATGATGTAGCGACCGAAAAATCCGAAGGAGGGGATTCTTCGAAGTTCTTGAATGAAGCCGCCACCAAAGTTTTAGTTTAAGGGCAAACATTGGAAAATCCCTATTGAGTGGATAAAGGGGGCTTGCGGACCAGATTTAGGCTCGGGAGTCGTTTATGCGTAGGGAAGGTATTAGCACCCTACGACATCCTTCCTAAGGAAGGTTACCTTTTAACTAAATGTGTAAGCGTTTATTAATTCAAAAATAATGTTTTTTACCCTTATAATAATAATAATAATAATAATAATAATAATAATAATAATAATAATAATAATAATAATAATAACAAAAGACTCGCTAAACGGTTAATTATTTTTGTACTTTTTGAGAAATAGAAGATAAATGGATTAAAAGAAGAAAAAAAAAGGTTTTTTATTAATGCAATTGACAGAGGTCGGCCGCCCTCTGCTCCTACGTATCTCCTGGTAGAGAATCAAATCACACGTAGTTCTTGGTAGAAAATGTTGGTGTGTTGGTGTTTTTTATTTATTTTTGAAATTGGGAGATGCACTCGTGACGACCAAGCAAGTAAAACTCAGAGTGGTGGTTGGTCGTTTGAAAACTAAAGCTGTTATTAACGGCCAAACGAGCTACGCTCAGAGTGTCCATTAGTAACAAACCATTTTTTATTTTTGGGAAAACATTTGTTTATAATTTAAAAAAAGAAAAAAAAATGGGTTTGTGATTTATTTGTAGAAAAGAGATTTACAAAAGGAGAAAAAGGGGGTGCATGTTTAAAAAGGGGTGTGAGAAGGAGCCGTGTGTTAATTAGAAATAGGGGTTGTATTAGAAAACAAAAGGGGTGCAGACAGCGGTACCCAGTTCGTTATTCTATGTCTATAAGCCCACGAATAGCTGGGCTTCCCAGGGAGGGATCTACGCAGCAAATGAAGGGGTGCAGAAAGTTAATGTAAAAAAAAAAAACCTTACTATAAAAGCTAAAAAAAAAGAAACCCTAAACTATCAAACCTAAGCCATCTTCTCCCTCTCACTGCGCCGCATCATTCCCTCTACCCTTCTCTCGCTCTTTTTTTTCTCTCGGCCAGACTCGCCCTGCTATTCTCTCCTCCGTTCCCTCACTGCTCTGCTTCCCAATCCCCTCTCCTCCGTTCCAACTCTCTCTCTCTCTCTCTCTCAACCCTAATTTCATTTCCCCTTTCTCCCCACCACCTTTCATCTGACCTCTCTTCGCTCGCCGTACTCGACAGAAACTTCGCGTTCTCAAGACGGATCGCAAGGTCGCTAACTTGCTTCTTGAGAAACGAAACTTCGAAGAGCCTTTCGTTACCCTCCCGGGCGAGTCTATCAAAACGATGATCAATTTCATTCATCTTAGTCTTTGCGAAAGCGAAGAGAATGCCTTTCTCTAGCTCGGAGGTGATGTTTTTATCAGAAATTGGGGTTGTGCATCCATGGAGGAACGGTCGAGCTCGGGTCGCAAAGCGTTTTGTGCGGTGAGCGAGGATTCAGTTTTGTTCTCTGTGTTGGGTAGTTTCTCTGAGAAGAACAGAGCTAAGGTTTTTTTGGAATTTTGAATCGGGACATAGGGGTCAACTATAGACAAGATCGGTGGAGAAGGCCGTTTTTGGGCCAGTGGATTGATATTGGGTGTGTAGTGTTACTTTCTTTTTGGCCATGTTCGATTGGGTGATTGAGTGAGGCGAGGGAGATGATGGTTGTGGATGGAGTTCACGGTGGAGGGAGGGAGAAGATAGGGGTTCGACTGATATGTTGTTGGGTGGTGATGTGGTGATTCGGTGTGGTAGCTTGTGCCGTGAGAGTGGGGTATTTGGGGATTGTTTGGTGGTGGTCTTGGGTGGTTGTTTGGAGGTTTTGGGTGGCGGTGTCTGTTTGTATGGTGGCCATGAGGGTTCGTTTTTGTGGTTTCTGGTGGTGACCGACAGTGGCGGTGAGGGGGGTGTGAGGTGGTGATGACAGTGGAGACGGTGGTGGTTCACCACCCCACCACCTGGTGGCCGGAGCTTCCAGCTCCTGTTTTCTTTCTTTCCTGATTTGCTTGCGATTCTTTTTTATTTTTTGATTTCTGATTCTCTGTTTTTTTTTGTGTATTACTGTTCACAGTATTTATAGGCATTGTGGTGTAGGTGTGGGGCTGAGAAAGGACATCAGCTGGGTGAGGGGGTGCTGAGGGAAGGACAGCATATAGCTGGCTGGGCGCTTTGGGTGTTGGGGTGAGGAAAAGGACAGTCAACAAAAGGACAGTATCTGGCAATGGGTGGTGCCAAAGGACAGCAATTGAGGGGGGAAAAGGACAAAGGACAGCACCAAGGGGAAGAATCAAAAGGACAGTGGCTAGGGCAGCAAGGAGCTGCGCCCTTGCCCTCTTTTTTGAATTTGATTTTAAATTTATTTTTTTTTTGTTTTTGTCCATGTATGTAAAACTTGGGCATGTAATAAAAACTTTGACTATTCAGCTTAATGGTTTATTTGATTATGCATTGTATTTTATTTATATTTTACGATAATAAAACAAAGTCAACCAAAGAACGAGTATCACAAAAAACGTCGCACAATGAGCGTTAAAGACGCGCGCACAATTAAAGTGACGAGAATAAAAACTTTTTTTTGGATTTTTCAATTAGCCGGACAAAATTAGGGTATGACAGCTGCCCCTCTTTATTTATATTTTACTAGGAAATATGAAGGGTTCTCAAATTCCTCGAGTAAAATAGAAATAAAGATAAAAAAGACACTAATTTCGTCAAGACTAAGATTTTTTTTTACAAAATTCTTGAAAGATTGGATTGACATAGAGCAAAAGTAAATAAGGATCACAGGGGATCTGAAGGAGCGCTAAGGCTCTGATGGTCTAATTCGCAGTCGATGCTTGGCGCATTGATTGGAGTTAAACTGAAGGACCGACGAGGTTTGAAGGGCATGCCTAAGCCTGATGGACCAATGGGTCTGAAGGAGCGCAAACTAGCAACGGTACTAGTAAAACGGTCTGAGGGGATGGCCTTTTTCGAGCGGCCAAGGGTGGCAAGGTCAGGTCGTTGACCTGATTTGCACACCTCGAAGGACATGCACTGTGTTTTTTAGGCGGACACAGCTAGTCTGAAGGACCTGGGGTCGGATGATCCGTCGGTTGCTCGATTGACGCGACGTGCGATCTGGGTTGAAGGACCATTGTTGGTCTGAAGGAGCGCTTGGGCTCTGAGGGACCGCTGGGGGTCTGAAGGAGTACTGAGATTCTGGATTGTGGTATGAGACCGGCGCTTGGAGCACTGACTTTGAGGGAACAAACTATTGGGATCGGCACATGGCGCACCTGCCTAGAACATACCCAATGAATGCATTTACCTGAGACGGAAAAAGCTATCTACATTTGGCATGTCTAAAAATGCAATGAATGATGTATGCGTGCCATATAGGTATGTGAAATGGTAGGTGTCCAATGGGATGAATGAAATGTGGCAGATGATGTGAGTTGAAGTTGACGGAACATGGAGGTTGACAGACACTTGTGTGAATGCAGATAAGATATGAATGTAATTGTGCTGATTAATGTAATGGAATGAGCAATTTTTTCTCCTTTTTTTTTTGCTTTTCTCTTTTTTCCTTGGTATATAGTGAGTGTATGAAATGCAAAGTGTGAATGTGATGCAAATGTAATGCTTTGATGCGAATGCCATGCATGGTACAAAGACATGATTAGTGATGTATAAAAAAAAACTCTTTTTTCTTGGGGGCAACGATGAGACCGGCACTTGGACATCTATTGAAGCAAACAATGTCATGCGTGCAATGATTGGTATCTGGGGGATGATGAATGAAATTGGTATACCATGGGTGTTGAACCTGATGGAACGAGAAAGTTGACAACGGTGTATGAGATGTGAATGTGACTGTAGTGATTAATTTTTGGTGTGATGATGGATGGATTTTTCTTTTTGTTTTTTTCTTATTTATTTTGCTTCTTTTCTTGATGCATGCAATGCGAATGTGAATATGATGCGAATGTAATTCTTTGATGCAAATGCTATGGTGAATAAAGGAAACACATGAATGCATAGCAAATGATATGATTGGTGATGTAGAAAGCTTTTGGCAACGATGAGACCGGCACTTGGCACGTCTATCGAAGCAAAAAAGTGTTATTGGTATGCAATGTGATGAATGTGCAATGCGAAAGTAAACGGACTACAAAGGCCCGTGAATGATGGATGCTGAAGTTGGTCGGAAACAAAAACTGATGAGTTGTGTATGCGCATGTCGATAACATGTGAATGCAAACGTACTGTTGATTGCATGATGGAATGATCTATGCTTTGGTGGGAGTAACGGGTGCAATGTGGATGATTTTTGCCTTTTTGGTTTTCTCTTGTTTTGCCCATTTTCATGAATAAATGAATGAATGAATGAATGAATGAATGAATGAATGAACATGCACACGTAATGCTTAGATGAAGGGTTGTGGTAGCCGCATGACTTGATGTTGTATGATGCAATGATTGGATGTTTGCTGGGATGTGGGAGGTTTTTTTTCCGTCTTTCCGCTTTATTGCCTTTTTGGTATTTGATGAATGCATGAAATGAGAATGTGAATGTGATGGAT
The DNA here is from genome assembly GCA_039519185.1 of Astragalus membranaceus. Taxonomy (NCBI): domain Eukaryota; kingdom Viridiplantae; phylum Streptophyta; class Magnoliopsida; order Fabales; family Fabaceae; genus Astragalus; species Astragalus membranaceus. The sequence continues at coordinate 131,551,426 of CM076847.1, read as the reverse complement.
ACGTAATATTTTGATGCAAACGCTGTGGTGAACAAAAGGAAATGCCTAAATACATGGTGCGATGATGTGATTGATTGGGATGTAGACAGACTTTTGGTAATGATGCGACCGACATTTGGCATTTTTATTGAAGCGATACATGTTATGCGTGGCGATGCATGCCCGCATACGCAATGCGTAATGCACAAGAAGCAAAATTTTGTAGGCAAAACAAGTGGAATGTGAATGCATGTACAATACTTGTATGAAAGAGTTGTGATGGGTATGATCAGATGCATGGTTTTAATTCTAGAATAATGAGGACATGTATAATGCATGATTTGTTGGTAACAACACTTTTTTGTTTTGTAAGGATGCAAAAACGAAACTTTTGATGCCGGAAACAGAGAGCTGAACATTTTGAATTGATCGTTCCTTGGAAGAAAGATTTTTTATGGCTTGGACTTGAACTCTGGTAAGCTCAAGATTGTCATCTTGAAAAGTGTGTGTGGCTTGCAGCAATGTATTAGTGCCCTTTCTAGAGATCGAGATGTGTATTTGCAGATAGGTTCTCATTTGGTTATGATGACCCATGATGGCTAAGCTTTCAAGTCTAAGATGTTAACTTAGAGGGATTGTCATTATTGTGTGTCTCTCTCTTTGAAGCATTTGCTTAACAAATATGAAAAACAGTGTGAATGCAAGTGAATGTGCCAGTTGACTCAGGGTTCAAGAAATGTAGGGTATGTGACACGTGAGTGGAGTGAAGGATGAGGTTTATTGGCTCAAGCTTATGAGAGATAAACTTGTCCCAAGGTAAGAAATGTTTGACTGCCCCAATTTTGACTTCAAATAGTGGGGAGTGAAACAGTCTGCCTTTGTCTAGGGAGGACAATGACAACTAAGGATATAGACTGATTGAGGGATTGGGAAATATGCTGGTATTGGGGTGACGCGTGACTAGAAATGAATGGAATGGGAGGCAAAGGGATTCTTTCGGCCCAAGGGATATGATGCCCCGGTCTATAAGAGGACAAGGTGACCCCAATCCATGAAAGATGAAAATTGCCCCATCTCGAGTGGGATTGTGACTGGGTGCAAAGTTAGAATAATGGTTTGGAAATTAGTCTAGTATGGCTATATGGGTGTAGTATATGAACGGGATGAAAGATGAGGGTATTTTGGGGATGCTAAAAAAAAATCTCCCTGAGTTTGAGTGGACTGGAGGGTGGGGTATTGCCCCATTTTGATATGATAAGTCAAGTAACTGCCTTAGTAGGGATTTGTGGTTTTCCTTGGGAAGGAGTCCACAAGCTAAGACAGTCAAGAGTTTTTGGTTCGATGAAAATTCACTTTGTTGATGATCACTGTTATCTTCTCTTGATGAACTTCGAGCGTGCAAGCCCTTTTAAGTTTTTTTTTATTTTCTTTTGTAATAATATTTTTCTCTTTGTTTTTTTTTTGAGCAAATAAATTATTTTGATTATTTTGTCCTAGAGTATAAGCTTTGAGAAAAATGGAAGCAACCAATCACTGATCAGAATAGGCCTTAGGATTGTAATATGGCCAATGGTTAATGATTCATGAAGGAAATTAATGATTACATTGCTCCTGAGAGTGTTCGGGGTTGGTTGAGACAAAGAATCTTTTATGCGCTTCATGGTAGAATGAACCTGTTTTAGGGTTGTAGCGCATTTGAGGGTTTATGGAGGATAGGATGCTTAGGCCAAAGGAAGTGTTTGAGGGTTTATTTCAGACAATGATCTTTTATATGCTCGATGGTGTGAAGTGTCAGCTCACAAATTCTACCGTTTTGGTTTTCAGGATTTTTGATCCTCTTTTTTTTAATTTCACTTTTTTGTGATTTTTCTTTTTTCTTTCGAGCTGAGCGAGCTGTTAGATATGGGATTGATCCTTGTCTAAGGTGTTTGAAAGATTTTTGATTTTTTTGGCTCGAAGTAGGTAGCAAAGGGCATTTCTCTTTTTTTGGATTTTTGGATATAGGAAAATGGCCAAACTCCAATTCAAATCATGATTGCTTATTTTCTTGAAATTGTAACTTTGGGACAAAACTTCATTTTAATATATTTGCTTTTCTTTATTTATTATTTTTTTATGCCCTAATTTTTGCTCAGGCTGCTCTCGCGAGTTTTCAACCTAACGGGCTTTTCTTTTTTGGATCTCTTTTGTGTTTTTTTTTACTCAAAGGACTTGCACGAGTGTTTAGAATGCTAGCAGAAAATCTTAGTGATCATTACTTTGCCCCAGTATGGAGCGTACAAAGTGTTATTCGTGAAATTTCATCACTGGGGGAAAGCGAATGAAATACTCTTGTGGGGACTGGGCCTTTTATGGATGGTTGGGTCTGGTTTTGGAAGTGGCGGGAAGACGAGGGTAGTATAACTGACTCAAACAACGGTAAACACACATGTCAGGTTAGTTTATTTTGCAAATGCTTCATGAAGAGTTAACACCGCTTAAGATAGAACAATTTTAATTGTCAAAACCCCACAAGTTAACAAAATAGACATTTAAGCTTCTTGTCACGGGTGTGAGATATATGTTGACTAATGCCTTTAGTGGGGTGTGTCTCTTAGGCTAAGGGTCACGCCTGCAGGAGCAAGGGTTTGAAGATGTGGTCAATGTTGGAGTGACCATGATGGTGAATGAGTCATCGGTGAATTCCATTGAAGGGTTAAGTGGGTAGGTGGTTTCCATGAATGTGGTGGGTATGAGTAGGATGTATATGGAGTGAAGGGTGCAGAACTTAATGTTGGTGAATCAAGTTAGAGTATGACAACATTTTCCAAGGAAGAGGAATCAATTAAAATATATTTTCAAGAAGGCATCGTCTCTCATCAAACAGTGTGTCAAAAAAAATCTTATGAGTTTCGTTTTTTTTATTTTTGAAAAAAAATTATTTGAATAAAACAGAATGCATGAACATATGGATGTTGTTGTACACAGACAATGATGCAGGTAAATGAAATGCGTAGTCATACCTTAAGAAAGTGTGTGATTTTTATTTTTTTATTTTTTACTTATTATCTCTTTTTTTTTAAAAAAAAAAATTCAACTAGAGTGAGAGGCTAACAAAACAACAACAAAAAAAACTATTGAATGATGAACAATGCAAGAATAGAAGAAAATGAAGCAAATCCTAATTTTGTTTTAATGCATGTGAGAGGATTAACGCCCTTGAGATGGATGTGAGAGGAATAAATGCCTTTTGTTTTTGTTCTTTATGACGCATGAAGGAGCTGTTTTTGAGATGCATGAGAATGAATGACTTTTGTTTTTGTTTCTTCATGATGCATGAAGAGGAGTAATGAAATAATGAATGAATGTAACTTTTTTATAATATCAAGGTGATATTATTTTCTCATTTTTGGCGTGTGGCTTATGCAAGATGAAGTACAATAAAAAATATGATATTTTGTTATTTTCTAGATGATGAGATGCATGTTGGTACCATGATAATGAAAACGATGACCGTATTCTATTATGAATGCATGATAATTTTTTTATTTTCTAGTTGAAAGACTAACTATGCTCACGCAACAAGAATAATCAAGTTAAACGCACCTTGTGTCCTAATGCATGAAGGAACACATGGTGAAAAATGACGAAAATGCAGATGCGAATGCATGAAATGCGTGCATGAATGATCACTTGGAAAGGTCAGTTATTCTAAATGATTTTTGGAGACAATGCGGCACGTGACCGATGCAGAGCCTCTTTCATGTATCAGAATGAAATGCTAAATACGTATCTATGAATGATGCGAAAATGATGACGTAATTTTTGAAATGATGCATGTTGAAACGGTATATAAACGATGTGTGGATGAAATGGCGTATGGATGATTTAATGAAACAACAGTTTTTTGATGAGTGAAAAGGTGCGTGAATGCTATGCATTTCATGATGTTGCAAATGATGAAATGCCTATATTATTTGATGATGGAAATGCATGCTAAATGAGATATTCGATCACAATTTTTTTTTTAATTGTGATCATGTTTTTATTCTTTTCTTTTTCGTGAAAAGAAAGAAAAATGCAATGTATGAATGAACGAATAATGTTGCCTGATGCAGATGTGAGGAATGTGAATGAATGATCGCTTGAAAAGATTGACTATCCGAAATGATTTTTCGGAGGCAATGCAATATGATGATGAATAATGCAATAAAGTGGCATCATTTTATTATTTTTCTTTTATTTTGGAAATGATGCATGCTAGATGACTAATGCATTCGAGGTGGTTAGGAATGAAGAGCTTTTGTCTTTATTTTTATTTTTCTATGCATGAAGAGGAGTAACGAATACAGTATATTTGTCCTATATGAGTATGCAAGATGATGCAAGTTGGACAAATATGTAGTGTCTTTGTTTTTTGGATGATGATGTGCATGTTAGTACCATGAGAACGAGATGCATATGGAAACGAGCGATTCGTTCTATGGTGATTTTTTATTTTCTAGCAAAATATAATGCCCATGATGACAGATATGAAAATGCATGTGTGCATGAAGAAGTAAATGTTTGATGCAATTATTTTTTATTTTTAAGAGGTAGTGCAACATGTATGCAGACTCTCATTTTTTATTTATGTGATGATGAATGACGAAATACCTTCTTTTTTTATTTGGAAAATGGTACATAAATACGGGATTGATGCATTTAGACTAGGATGACAACATGAGGGAAATGATGTATGAATATTATTTTTTGAAATGTAATTCAAGACTTTACAAATGATGTGATACCTACACTGTGTGATCGTGATTTTGAATGATTATGAATGAATGTCGATGTATGTTAGACACGATGCTAATGTTTTTTGATCAAATGATATGCTAATTTTATATGGGTAAAAATTGTGTTTTTTGGGCGTGCGAGGAAACAAAATGCATGACACTCGCAGCGATTTTTTTAATGCGTGGAAAAGAGTAATGAACATAATTTTTATGTAGTATGCAAGATGGACAAATGACGGAAATGATATTTCTAGGATGATGAGATGCATGACGGTGCAATGATAATGAGATGCGTGTGAAAAGAATGATCTTACTTTGTTATGAATGCATGATGATTTTTGTATGATGAATGGAAGGAGTGATGTCGTCTCATGTGCATGCAAATGAAGGAAGCATGAAAATGTTTTTTTTTTGGATGATTTTATTTTTGGAGAAACGCTAACCAGATTAATAGAGAGGGTAAGTATAATGCCCCTGTGTCCTAGGTGGGTCATGTCTAAATTGGGATTTTTAACATGGTCTAGGGTCACTTATGTGATTCAATCTCTCAATTGGCTCTATTCACTTCCTCACAAAGGTCTCCAGAGCTAAAATCCCCTTCATGATATGATCCACAACGATAGCGAGCTACCTGGTGTGGGATACTATGAAACAGCGTACTCTGGCTGAGACTTTCATGAGAGTCAGACAGATAAAATCCAGAATGACCGTCACTAATAATCTCCACTCGTCATAGTTATTTGCAGACCCGGGTGTAAGGCCCCACTCAAAAGTGTGTGTAAAAGTGTAAGTGAAGTGTGTGATGAGGGCAAAGTACCTAAACTAACCAAGCTGAAAATAATATACAACAATAATAACAAAAAAAAATCATCTACCCTAAGGTTCAATAATATAAAGAAATGCTAGTAAATAAAATAAGCATAAGGGCAAAAACAAAATATAAAATTAACAAATACTTACACATTTAGTTAATTAGGCTTGACTCTCTTAATATATCCCCAGTGAAGTCGCCAGCTGTAGCGACCGAAAAATCCGAAGGAGGGGATTCTTCGAAGTTCTTGAATGAAGCCGCCACCAAAGTTTTAGTTTAAGGGCAAACATTGGAAAATCCCTATTGAGTGGATAAAGGGGGGCTTGCGGACCAGTTTTAGGCTCGGGAGTCGTTTATGCGTAGGGAAGGTATTAGCACCCTACGACATCCTTCCTAAGGAAGGTTACCTTTTAACTAAATGTGTAAGCGTTTATTAATTCAAAAATAATGTTTTTTACCCTTATAATAATAATAATAATAATAATAATAATAATAATAATAATAATAATAATAATAATAATAATAATAATAATAATAAAAGACTCGCTAAACGGTTAATTATTTTTGTACTTTTTGAGAAATAGAAGAGAAATGGATTAAAAGAAGAAAAAAAAAGGTTTTAATTAATGCAATTGACAGAGGTCGGCCGCCCTCTGCTCCTACGTATCTCCTGGTAGAGAATCAAATCACACGTAGTTCTTGGTAGAAAATGTTGGTGTGTTGGTGTTTTTTATTTATTTTTGAAATTGGGAGATGCACTCGTGACGACCAAGCAAGTAAAACTCAGAGTGGTGGTTGGTCGTTTGAAAACTAAAGCTGTTATTAACGGCCAAACGAGCTACGCTCAGAGTGTCCATTAGTAACAAACCATTTTTTATTTTTGGGAAAACATTTGTTTTTAATTTAAAAAAAGAAAAAAAAATGGGTTTGTGATTTATTTGTAGAAAAGAGATTTACAAAAGAAGAAAAAGGGGGTGCATGTTTAAAAAGGGGTGTGAGAAGGAGCCGTGTGTTAATTAGAAATAGGGGTTGTATTAGAAAACAAAAGGGGTGCAGACAGCGGTACCCAGTTCGTTATTCTGTGTCTATAAGCCCACGAATAGCTGGGCTTCCCAGGGAGGGATCTACGCAGCAAATGAAGGGGTGCAGAAAGTTAATGTAAAAAAAAAAAAACCTTACTATAAAAGCTAAAAAAAAAAGAAACCCTAAACTATCAAACCTAATCCATCTTCTCCCTCTCACTGCGCCGCATCATTCCCTCTACCCTTCTCTCGCTCTTTTTTTTCTCTCGGCCAGACTCGCCCTGCTATTCTCTCCTCCGTTCCCTCACTGCTCTGCTTCCCAATCCCCTCTCCTCCGTTCCAACTCTCTCTCTCTCTCTCAACCCTAATTTCATTTCCCCTTTCTCCCCACCACCTTTCATCTGACCTCTCTTCGCTCGCCGTACTCGACAGAAACTTCGCGTTCTCAAGACGGATCGCAAGGTCGCTTACTTGCTTCTTGAGAAACAAAACTTCGAAGAGCCTTTCGTTACCCTCCCCGGCGAGTCTATCAAAACGATGATCAATTTCATTCATCTTAGTCTTTGCGAAAGCGAAGAGAATGCCTTTCTCTAGCTCGGAGGTGATGTTTTTATCAGAAATTGGGGTTGTGCATCCATGGAGGAACGGTCGAGCTCGGGTCGCAAAGCGTTTTGTGCGGTGAGCGAGGATTCAGTTTTGTTCTCTGTGTTGGGTAGTTTCTCTGAGAAGAACAGAGCTAAGGTTTTTTTGGAATTTTGAATCGGGACATAGGGGTCAACTATAGACAAGATCGGTGGAGAAGGCCGTTTTTGGGCCAGTGGATTGATATTGGGTGTGTAGTGTTACTTTCTTTTTGGCCATGTTCGATTGGGTGATTGAGTGAGGCGAGGGAGATGATGGTTGTGGATGGAGTTCACGGTGGAGGGAGGGAGAAGATAGGGGTTCGACTGATATGTTGTTGGGTGGTGATGTGGTGATTCGGTGTGGTAGCTTGTGCCGTGAGAGTGGGGTATTTGGGGATTGTTTGGTGGTGGTCTTGGGTGGTTGTTTCGAGGTTTTGGGTGGCGGTGTCTGTTTGTATGGTGGCCATGAGGGTTCGTTTTTGTGGTTTCTGGTGGTGACCGACAGTGGCGGTGAGGGGGGTGTGAGGTGGTGATGACAGTGGAGACGGTGGTGGTTCACCACCCCACCACCTGGTGGCCGGAGCTTCCAGCTCCTGTTTTCTTTCTTTCCTGATTTGCTTGCGATTCTTTTTTATTTTTTGATTTCTGATTCTCTGTTTTTTTTTGTGTATTACTGTTCACAGTATTTATAGGCATTGTGGTGTAGGTGTGGGGCTGAGAAAGGACATCAGCTGGGTGAGGGGGTGCTGAGGGAAGGACAGCATATAGCTGGCTGGGCGCTTTGGGTGTTGGGGTGAGGAAAAGGACAGTCAACAAAAGGCCAGTATCTGGCAATGGGTGGTGCCAAAGGACAGCAATTGAGGGGGGAAAAGGACAAAGGACAGCACCAAGGGGAAGAATCAAAAGGACAGTGGCTAGGGCAGCAAGGAGCTGCGCCCTTGCCCTCTTTTTTGAATTTGATTTTAAATTTATTTTTTTTTTGTTTTTGTCCATGTATGTAAAACTTGGGCATGTAATAAAAACTTTGACTATTCAGCTTAATGGTTTATTTGATTATGCATTGTATTTTATTTATATTTTACGATAATAAACAAAGTCAACCAAAGAACGAGTATCACAAAAAACGTCGCACAATGAGCGTTAAAGACGCGCGCACAATTAAAGTGACGAGAATAAAAACTTTTTTTTGGATTTTTCAATTAGCCGGACAAAATTAGGGTATGACAAATGATGATTAGTAATTAGCTGAGTAGTAGTCGGGGTCCCGTGATCCAAGAGCCCAAGGGCCTAGGCGCATGAAGGAGAGTACTTGGCTAGGGTTTAGTCATTAGCGCATTTTTGGAGAGAAAAGAAAGAAAGTTGCAAAGAGGAGAAGAGAGAAAGGAAGGGGACGACGCACAAGGAGAAAGAGGAGAGGAGCTCTGTTGCGGTGGTTCTTCGGAGTTTCGTGCAAGGAGATATCATGTTCGGCAAAATCCAAGGTAAGGGTGGGTTCTATCCTTATAATAGGGTATATGATGGGGATTATGTGGGAGATAGGACCATGTTGCCTCTTTGATCTTGTTGATGTTGTTCTAGTGATGTTTGAATATATTATGATGGTTTCAATTTGATGTTTGGGGTGAATGATCATGGTGGAAATCGGTGTTTGGTGTTTGGTGCAATTTTGGTGTTGTCTTAGTTGCTGAAAAAGGCGCCCTGTTGCTGGGCGCCATGTCCTGTGCGTGTCTATAGGTGGTTGCTGTCTTGATGTTGCTGGAATTGGCGCCCTGTTGCTGGGCGCCAGGCCAGCGTTGCTTATGTTGCTGATTTTGGCGCCCTAGGCACCCAGTCATGATGTCCTGTGGTTGTTGTTGCTGGAAGTGGCGCCCCAGGTGCCCAGTGATGCTGCCTTGGTTGTTGGAGTTGGCGCCCTAGGCGCCCAGTGCTGTGTTGCGTAATTTTGTGTTGCTGAATGTGGCGCCCTAGGCGCCCAGTGGTGTCCTGGGTTGTTTCTGGATGTTGCTGAGTTGTGCCAGAATTTTCTTGTGTCGCTGGGAGAGGCGCCCTAGGCGCCCAGTAGTGTTTCAGTGTTGTTCCTGTTGCTGAAAACTGGCGCCCTAGGCGCCCAGTGCTGTTGCTGTCTCAGGCGCCCTGTTGCTGGGCGCCAAGCCTGATGTTGCTGTTGTTGTCTTAGGCGCCCTGCTGCTGGGCGCCAAGTCTGTTTCTGATGTTGTGGTGTTAGGCGCCTTGCCCCTGGGCGCCATTTTCTGTGTTGCTGCTAGGCGCCCTGTTGCTGGGCGCCAAGTCTAATTCCGTTGCTGTGGTGTTAGGCGCCCTGTTGCTGGGTGCCAAGTCTGTTGTGTTGCCTGTTGTGCCAGGCGCCCTGTTGCTGGGCGCCAGCTTCTGCTTTGTTGCTGTCTCACTAGGTGCCCTGTTGCTGGGCGCCAGTTTCTGCTGTGTTGCTGCCTGTCTTGGCGCCCTGCTGCTGGGCGCCAGTTTCTGTCTTGTTGTTGTTGCTGTTTTTCTTAAAATTGGTGTTGCTGTCACAGTGAACAATGTTTGCTGTTTTTCTGAAAAATTGGTGTTGCTGTCACAGTGACTAAATGTTGCTGTTTTTCCAAAAACAATGTTGCTGTCACAGTGACCAAATGTTGCTGTTTTTCCAAAAACAATGTTGCTGTCACAGTGACCAAATGTTGCTGTTTTTCCAAAAACAATGTTGTTGTCACAGTGACCAAATGTTGCTGTTTTTCCAAAAATAGTGTTGCTGTCACTGTAAAATAAATGTGTTGTTGCTGTAAAAATGGTGTTGCTGTCACTGTAAAATAAGTGTGCTGTTGCTGTAAAAATGGTGTTGCTGTCACTGTAAAATAAAAGTGCTGTTGATGTAAAAATGGTGTTACTGTCACTATAAATAAGTGTTGCTGTTTGTTGTAAATCTATTGGTGTTTTGGTGTTGGTGATTGTTGGTGTTATCGGTGATGATGTAATAGGTGATGTGCCTATTTCATGGGCTAAGGTGATGGGTCTATGACCACTTGGTGATATTGGTGATGTTGTGTTAATTAAATGTCGATTATTGTTGATTGTCTTTGGTGCATTGTTCATGGTGTCGCATATATTGCATATGCATTATTTTGGTGATGATGGCTTCGGCCTTGGAGCTATAGGTGATGATGGTGATGCTCATACAGGCGATGATGCCCTTATTGGCTACTTTATTGGTGATGATTGGTACCACATGCATATACCCGTTGGTGTGGGTTGCATCTCATATACTTACTCATGATGTTGGTGTTAATTTTGGTGATTTGTAATTTGATGTTGTTGTGAAGCGGTTGATATAGTGTTGTAACTCTAGCATATTGCCTATCATATATGCTATTATAATGTTAGATATCTCACCCCTTCTGTTTGAATGTTACCCCTATGTTGGTAACGTGCAGGTGATTGCGAGTGAAGGCATGTCTACCTTCGCTAGTTGAGTCAGGTGTCGTCGCTCTGATACGTAGCACTCGGGGGGATGAACGCTAGTTCTAATAGATGTCTTTAGTATTTAATTTCTGAAGTTTTATGGTGATGTTATAATTATTTAATTGAACCTTGATTTTATTCCGCTGCTTGATGATGTTATGACGTGCTAAGTGTTGCACTGTTTTAATGGTGAAACTTTATTATTGGCGTGTGATGTTTAACGGTGTAAGTGTAGCATCCCGTGTGGGTGTATTGAAAACGTTTTGAAAACTCCGATTTTTGTCAAAAAAATTTGCGGGGTAGAAAAGGGGGGTTACACTCTCTCCATCCTATCCTCCGCGGTCAGTGGACCAATATTCTCAGCTGCTGCCTCCTGATCTGGTACATTATCCTCTGGAGCCGGAGCCGGAGTCAGACGGGGAATGGACACCTCCAAATACCATGGTAGGTAACCGTCGTCCTGAAAATCCGCGCTGGGCTAGCGTAGAACAACCACTGCTGTAAAATATCCGTTGTAGATGGACGTGAGGAACCAACCAAAAGGGGTAGGCCAGGGATCTACTGGATGTATCCAAGCTGCCACCGGACCCTGTCTGGCATATATGGCACGGTGATGGAGCCCCAGAGCAGGTAACCTCTGAAAAGAGAAATCGGTGAAAATGGTGTGTACTCTCTATGGTCCTCCCAAGGCCTCCATATGACCTCCTCCCGTCCTAACTCATCCAGCCGCCCCCGAAAATTTATAAGCTTGACAGTGTCACACTTTTAATTCCCCCACCTGCTGCAACGTGGACGCTCCGACGCACCGAAGTCTTTGCGCACCATGATGGTGGGGAAGTGCTCATAATGCGAAATCTTTGCGCACCATGAATGCGAAATCTTTGCGCACAATGAATGCGAAATGATGTGTTATTTACATGGAAAAAGGGTAAGAAAATGAGGTTATTGGTGGTATTTTGAACATTTTCAAAAATACGCGCTACATGCCACCTCATGTAGGTGTTTATTAGGGGAAAATAAAATTACTTTCTACAATTTTGAAATAGAGTTTGAGAAAAAGGAATGCCTAAGCTAATGCAACAAACAAAGGCGTGCCCCCGTGTCCTACAAAGGGTGGGAATCCTAGGGTCTAGAGTCGACGAAAAGGGTAATCCTCCCATGTAGGTTCTAATCACTTCCTCACAATGGCAACCAAGAGCTAAAGTCTCTCTCATGATGACACCCACAATCGTAGAAAGCTAACGAGTGTGAGGCATCATGACAAAGCGTACTCTTGGGCGAAACTTTCATGAGAGCCATACAGACAAAGGTCTACGAATGGCAGTCACTAATCGTTCCCACTCTCCTAGGTTTTTGTTCAGACCTTGGGTTTTAGGCCCCACTCAATGCTCACAAGTATAGGGTGTGAAGTGTGTGTTGAGGGCACAACACCTAGAAATAACTACCCTTCCCCACCTGCAAGAAAAACCATGAACAGTCCAGACAAAAAGGTCGTCTACCCTAGGGTTCAACATGCATACATCATTTCAATATACAAACCATTCTAAGAAGTCAGCAATAATTACACGTATTGCTTACCTCAAAGAAAAGGAGCCGAGAAGAAGGAATGTTCTAAAATCTAGCAAACAAATGGCATGGAAAATAGAACAAAAGTAGGAAGAAGGGAGGTAAAACAAAGCATGTTAAATCAGCAAAGCAAATCACACATTCAATTAATCGGCTTGACCCACTTAAGAAAAAGAGTCCCCAGTGGAGTCGCCAGCTGTCGCACCTCGAAAAATCCTTGGAGGGATTTTTCTTCGCACAACGGGATTTTAGAGTCGCCACCAATATTTTTTAAAGGTAAAACATCGGAAAAACCTTTTTTGGAAAGCAATGGTCTTTGGAACCATTAGATTTGGGTTCGGGGGTCTAATTACGTATGGGGAAGGTATTAGCACCCCATAACGTCCATTCAAAGAAGGGTTACCTTAATTAAATATGTGATTTGCAAAGTTGATTCGGAAAAATGCTTTGTTTTTACCTCTTTTGTTGATGAATGACTTAATGAAAAATCTTTAGTTTTTGCGCTTGACGGAGGGGATCCGCTCCTACATATCTCCCGGTGCGATGGAGAATTCAAAGCTACGTAGTTCTTGTGTCTAGAAAAAGTTTTTTTGTTTTTTATCCCGTTTAATTGTGAAAATTGAGCTTTCATAATGATCAATTGAGCAAAGGCTCCAAGTGACCACCATTGGCACTCCATTGTTAATAATCATGCAAGCAAAGGCTTCGCAAGACTACTAACCAAGTTTTTGGTTTAGTGAAAATCTTTAGGAAAATTAGGCATTCACGATGATCAATTGAGCAAATGCTCCAAGTGATCGCCACTAGTACCTCATTGTTAATAATCCTGCAAGCAAAGGCTCCACGAGACTACTAACAAAGTTTGATTTTGAAGAGTTTTCGCAATTGGACTGATTATTGTTTAGGGAAACATTTATCCATTATTTGGGAAAAAAAGGTTTGTGAAAAAAAAATTTACTTAGGGGAAAGAAACAAAATTTAAAAAGAGAAACAGGGGGTGCAGTAGTGAAATGGTATGTGCATTTAGAAACAGTGGGTTGTATTTTTAAAACTGGGGGTGTAAACAGCGAGAGGCCCGGTTTTAGTTTCAGAAACGCCAGCCCACAAATCATGGGCTTTTCAGGGGGGTCGTGATAATGAAATCGATGGGGTGCAAAAAGTGATCTGATTAAAATAAATTAAAATAAATTAGAAACCTAAGTATATAAACCAAACTTAAACAAATCATAACCCTAATTTCTCTAATCAGTTTCCTCAACCGCAAGCCTCTTTCTCTCTCCTCTATACCGTGACTTCACCTTCTTCTTCTCTCGATCTCTCTTCTCCTCACCGCCACTCACTCAGCTCCCCTCAAACGTAGCCTCGCCCTCTTCCTCTCTCGATCTCCCTTCTCCTTACCGCCACTCCTAACTCTCTCACCTCTTTTCCCCTCGGGTCTACGACGGCGTTTTTGTTCGATCTGGGTTCGCCTCGCGACGGGGAGGGCGATCTCACAGCGGTGATGATGGCGTTTTGTTTCTGTGTTGGTTGCGAATGGACGAAGGGGGTTTGCTACGATGGTGGAGATGGTGAGGCCGTGGCGGTGGTGCGTTTTTTTGTGGGCGGTGGCGGTGGCGCGGAGCTAGGCGCGAGAGGGGGCTGTGGAACGGTGTCTGGTGGGGGGTGCATCCGTCTCCGTCGTTCAGTCGCCAAAGAAGACGACCGTAGCCACCGTGGGTGGCGGTTCCAGGTCCGTTTCTCTTCGTCCTTTTTTCTCTTTTCACGTCGTTCTATTTCCCCTCTTTTTTTTTTTAAAAAAAACTTCTAAGACCCTAAATCGATTTTCTTTGAGGGATTTATAGTTCTGTTTGATGTTTGTGTTTTTTGGTTCCTGGTACTGAAAAAAAAGCCTAATTTGTTCCTTAATCCTCTAAATCTGTTGCTAAGGAATGGAAGTAGATAATGTACTCACAGATTTTTTATTATTATGACCTTTGTTGTACAAATTGTACTCACACGGTGATTTTGTCATGGCAAACGAAATGTATACATAAAACAGCAACTTTAAACAGCAAGATAGAAGAGCAAAACTTAAGCATACACCCCTATATTTTGGACAATCATGATGGTTATGAAAGAGACTAACCTTTATCCCAAGTCACTGAAAAAGTATTGTATCTGCTGGCTCCCCTCCTCTTTTACTCTTTCTGGTGGAGGGGCAAAATTTTTCTCACAAGTATTTTTGTCAAATGAACTTGATTTCTGAAGTTAAATTCAAATTCTTTTGGTGGTGAGTGACTCAGTTGCTGTATCTTTTGTTTATCTCTGTCTCTCTGTGAATTGTTGTCTGTGTGTTCTCACTGTGTGTATATTGCGCTCTGTGTGCATATGGCTGTCCCTAACACTGTTTCTGTTCATTGTATTTATAGGCAAGAAATTATGGTGTAGGTGTGGGAGGAAGCAGGGGATCAAAATCCCCAGGGGACCAAGCTGTTTGCAGCAGTGGCACAGTGGAGCAGCCAGGGATGGCAGCAGGAGGTGGAAGGTGTTTTACTGCTGAAAATGGAAGCAAGCAAAGGGACAAGAGGAAAGAAGCTTGGGCTTCTAGCTCCAGGGAGAGAGCAAGTCGCATGCTGTCTCTATTTGATTTTGCTTTATTATTATTTTTTTGTACTTTTTTGCTTTTAATTAATTTTTGTACTAATTGTATTTAAATTTCTTTGTCTTCATGTATATCAAAGTTGACTTAGGTTGTACCTTTTATTTTGTAAAAAAAAACTGTTTATAATAATAAAAACATTAATTCAGAAATTGATTTTTATTAGATTTTTTTTATATAACAATAATAATAAACTAACAAAAAAAAGAGCACCGAAATAACCATTCCAATGCGGCGGAGAGCTAATCCATATGCATAATGAGAACAAAGACGCGTATACAAAAAACGAAACGTGGTACAGCGAGAACAACAATGCGTGCACAATTAAAAGCGACCCGCATACGCTAGGTGCAGTTTGAGACCATTTGCGTCAATCTGACGGACAAAATTAGGGTATGACAGATAGGTGCCTCTGGCAGTTTGGCTACGTCCATGACATCCCACGCCCGTCGCTTTAGAGTCATTGACATGAGGTGGTTGTACTTTGCTTAACAGGTTGAGGATGTCATCAGGCGGGTTACTAGGGCCATGGTCCCAGGTGAGTGCCATGAGAGTTTCCTCCCATTGTACTATCACTACAAAAAAAAAGCAGTATAGGCGACAGATTTTTCTGTCGCTAATGACCAAAAATCCGTCGCTAATGTGGCTTAGCGTGGGAATTAGCGACGGAACAAATCCCTCGCTAAAAATGGCCTCGCTAATGGTTAGCGACGGAAGTTAGCGACGGAATTTAGCGAGGGAAATTCCGTCACTAATCACCTCGTAATCTGTGTTTTTTTGTTAAAAAAAGCGCGCCTTCGTCATTAAAGTATATTATAAAATTATTGTTATAATAATTATTATAATATTATAATATTATTAATATTTGGTATATTATAAAACTATTGTTATAATATTATTAAATTATAATATTGTTATAATATTGTTATAAAATTATTATAAAATTATTGTGAAATATTGTGGTGGTGGTGAAATATGAGAAGGAGTTTTTGTAGAGAGAGAGAGAGACGGTTACAGAGAGAGAGAGAGAGAGAGAGAGACAGAGGGGTATGGTTAGAGAGAGAAGTGAGGGTGGAAGTTAATTTTGTGGTGGTGGTGTGGTGGTGAAATATGGGAAGGAGTTTGTGTATAGAGAGAGAGAGAGAGAGAGAGAGAGAGAGAGAGAGACGGTTAGAGAGAGAGAGAGGGGTATGGTTAGAGAGAGGAGTGAGGGTGGAAATTAATTTTGTGGTGGTAGTGGTGGTGGAGGTGAAATATGGGAAGAGGGTTTGTGTGTAGAGAGAGAGAGAGAGAGAGAGAGAGAGAGAGAGAGAGAGAGAGAGAGGTGTGAGGATGAGATGAGCTATGATGTGGTGGTGGTGGTGGTGTGGTGGTGGTGTAGGGTGGGTTTGGGTAGGGAGAGAGGAGAGTAAGGGAGAAAGAGAGTGAAGTGTGAGAAAAGAAAAGAAGAGAAGAGAGAAGAAGAGGAGGATTCGTTTTAATAAAAAAAATTAGAATTAGCGACGGAAATTTAGCGACGGATTTTAAATTTAGCGACGGATTTGAAAATGCACAATTTCCAAGGAATTAGCGACGGATTTTTTGCGACGGATTTTAAATTTAGCGACGGAATTTAAAATGGTGCAATTTCCAAGGAATTAGCGACAGATTTTTTGCGACGAATTTTAAATTTAGCGACGGAATTTAAAATGGTGCAATTTCCAAGGAATTAGCGATGGATTTTAAATTTAGCGACCGAATTTAAAATGGTACAATTTCCAAGGAATTAGCGACAGAATTTTTACGACGAAAATTCAAATTAGCAACGGATTCAGAATTTTATGCATTCCAAGGTCTGCACAACGGTCACGTCAGCATTAGCGACGGATTTTTTGCGACGGATTTTAAATTTAGCGACGGAATTTAAATTTTTTGTTAAAAAAAGCGCGCCATCGTCATTATTAGCGGCGGATTTTGGTTCCCTCGCTAAAATCCCCCGCTACTTAAACATTAACGACGGATTTTGGTTCCGTCGCTAATAAGGCATTTTTTTGTAGTGTATCATGTTTCGATTCTCCGCCTCACGAGACCTTTGACTGCACATCAGGTTCCAGATCAGGACATTCCGGCACCAGGAGCAACACCACTGACCGCTGAGGAAAGAGACTTGACATTGCTGCTGCACGGATACATGCATGAGGCCATCGGATCTACATGCATTGAGCCTAACAGTTTGGCCTATAGGCTTCTTTCGAGTGCTTTGTACGTGTTGCAGGGAGGGGACCCTTGATGTATTTTATCTATTATTTTTTGAACTATTTTTTTTCCAGATATTGTATCATGAACCGTAGTTATATTTTTATGGTTATTTTTTATATTGTGTGGTAGAACTAGCTAAAAACGTCTATTTATTTGAAATTATATTTTAATTGATACAAAAGGGGATACATTGAAACAACATAGACAAATATATAAAAAAGCATTAAAAAAATAAATAAGGAAATAGAAAACGATCGAGCGGATACATAATTTTCTACTGTGACGATCTCTATCTCAAAAAGGAAAAGAATCTCGATCGTTGGCACTCCGTTTGGTTTTGACATACAACTCCAAATTAAGGACCAAAATTTTTATACCCGTCATGGATGTCCATCATTTCTCTTATGTCGTCGTCACTCTTAACATTCATGGAGGACCAGTAAATACATCAATCATCTCCACGACTGCGTTTGCGATAAATAATACTACTAACCTCTCAATGGAATGCACCAAGTTGAACCCTATCCTCTACTTTATCCTTTAAACACGAGAAGATGATGTCCTGTTTGAGCATACATAAAACAGGATCTAGACACTCAAACCATATTACCAGTTTTCTTTTCTGGTGATTTTTCCACGATGATAAACGACGGTCAGTGTGCTATCCCTTGAGTACTGGGTTGAAAGAGTGTTCATTTTGGAGGGTTTAGAAAATCAAATAAGCAAGTGTTTACTAAATGAGAGTTGTGTTGGTGTGAAAGAAATGAGGGTAAGTGTGTGTATTTATAGCGATTTTCATTGAGTGTGTGCCATTGATCAATAATGTGCATAGAAATCTAGACCATTGAAATTCTATCCATTGAGGCACGCTTATCAATACATACGTACATTAAAGTACTTTGACCGAATGTAGGTCGTTGATAAAAAATGTAAGTTACATAGAAACCGTCAAAAGTGTCGGCAGAATCTTGGCCGTTGATCAAAATTTAGTATTATTATATTAAATTTAAATTTAATAATTAATTAATTTTATTAAAAAAATACATTCTGAATTTATGTTTTAGGCATAATTCCGAAATGAAAAAAATTTAATTCCAGACTTATATCTTAAGACATAATTCCAGAATGTATTTTTTACATTACGGATTTATGTCTTAAAACATAAATCCGGTATTAAAAAAAATAGGTTCTGAGAATTTTTCGATAAAGCGTTATGGATTTATATTTTAATACATAAATCCAGAAAATATAAAAAAGTTTATTCTGAATTAAAATTTGATTTTTTTTTGACAAGTAAAATTTGATTATTTTAATAAGAGTAAAATGAGAATAAATGAAAATGTAGGGTAAATGAACCATTTGTGGGGCTATAAAAATCAAAGCCCTATATTTTGACATCGAAGGTTTCTTTCTTTTTACTTTTTATGTTTTCTCATTCATCATATTATTTTTATTCCTCTTTTTTCTTTTACTTGGGTCATGGGTTTTGTCCTACTTCTTTTATCATTTTTACCAATTTTAAAAAATAATAATTTATACTTGCATTTCTTCTCTTTATATTCTGATTTCCTTCAACTAATTAATTAATATTTTATATATTAGTATTTTATAAAAACAAAAAAATAATATATTATATTAATATTATCTAAGAATACAATTAATGTAAATTTATTGAAAATTGATTTTTCGGGGGGTGATTTATTCTGATTCCATTCAATATAGAAAAGAAACAATAGTTTTTGTTGAGTATTTTGATCAACGTTGATCAGATAGTAGTTTACATTAATTGATGGAGCACCAAAACTTGATTAGGATGATGAAGATGTTTTAATTTAAATAGTTATTTATTTTATTGTCTATTTAGAGTATTAATCTTTTAAGTTTTAATTAACTTCCTCTTTCTATGTACAAATATTATTTCTTTAATCATGTATGTTTTTCTTTTAATTTTTATGGTGTCGTTGCATATATGTATAACTAATACTAGTCCATGAACTAGTCCATGAACTATTCGTTTTCTAGTAATAATAAAAGAAAAGTGGAAAAAGTCCATGAACTATTCGTTTTCTAATGGACAAAATTTCATAATTGTTTTTTTTTTATCAAAGATAACAAGAGATCATGTAATTAATGATATGTAATCTGGACCATTAATTTTAATAAAATTATAATGAAATGTTCTCATTTCTTTTTACTCGAGTTGTTCTCTTTTATATATATATATATATATAGAGAGAGAGAATAGCTCAGGTGAGAACACTTGGTTATTGTGAGAAGGGAACATTTAATAATAACCATCAGATTAAAATTAACGATTTGGATTATGACATTAATTACAATATATTTAATTAAAAAGGAAACAATTGTATGAACTCTTATAATTAATGACGTAATCTGAACCATTAATTTTAATTTAATGGTTATCATTTAATATTCTTATTTCTCACAATAATCAAGTGTTCTCACCCGAGTCTCCCCAAAAGTTCAAGTGGGATTCCCACTTTTGGTTTGTACCAATAACCAGCTGTCCAGCTCTTTCTTTTAAAATGTGACTTAGATGAGTGAGTATGGATGTCATTTACACTCTTTGATCTAATATTTTTAGTTTTATTTTTTCTCCTTGCAATTAGTATTTGCTTCTCTTCCCTACAATTAATGTTTCATCTTTTTTTTAAACTTTCTTTTTCTTTTTTGCCTGATGGTTGGATTGGCAAGCACAAGAACTTAACACACATAAATAGGAAAACTAAGGCTCAACACCCAAGGAATTGAACCTGACAAACGGGTGTTCATTAACGACATTTCTACTACTACGACGAATCAGCCCCGGACTTCTTTTTCTTTTGATTATGGAGAAGGCCGAAGCCCAAGTTTTTTTGAGACTTTCTAATAAATATTAAAACGTGTTGATAAAATATCAGAGTATTTTTTAAAAAATAAAAATTCACTTTATGAGAAAGTGAAATGAATCATTTTAAAATATACTTTAGTTTTTAACATTTTCAAAATAATATATATATGAAATTAACGCAACTTTATTTACCCAATTTTTTATTCTTTTTATTAACATTTTTTTGACTTTCTCATTTCTTTTTGCAATTAAGTAAACTTACGTTTGTTCCATATACAAAGAAGTCCTCACTGTTGGTTACCTCGGCAATTTCAAAGATATGAGACGTCGGCTTCTGGGTTCGAACCCGAGTGTGAGCAGATGTAGTGTGTGTGTGTGGTGTTTATATTTACCTTGCAAAAAAATTATGAATTTTCTTAAACTTATGCCTGTCAACCATGTGTTTGGTAAAACTAACAATTAAATTAGGTGATAAATCTAAAATTTCATAAAAGGACATATTTAATTCATGATTAAATTATTCCATCATAACAAAATGTTTAATGAGAATAGGGAGGGAATTTAAAAAAATTAATAAGGGTAAAAACCACTACTTGAAGTAGTGTTTGAAAAAATGATAAACGCTACCCAAAAAACGCTTAATGCTAGTACTTACCAAATACGTGTACCTGCCATCCGCTAGTCAAATCCATCTGCTAACCGATGAGACTTGCAAAAGAAATCCTAAGTTTCAAAAGCATTAATTGTGGAGAAAGAGAGAAGTAAATATATATTAATTGCAAGGAGACAAAATAAAATTAAAATATATTATATTAAAGAGTGCAAATGACATCAATACCCCATCAATAAAAATGAGGTATTGTAGGTCTCTTTTTTATAGTCTGTTTTCTTTTTCCCATTGATAAAAAGATTATTTGTTCTTTTGACCAAAAAATAATAATAATTTGTTAGTTCAAGAATTTTGAATATTGCTTCCATCTTTGTATCTCTTTCTTGACTTAGAGCATATCTAACAGGAATGGTTTAATTTACTTCTGATACTTCGATGGACTCTACAATGTCACATGGGATTTAATAATACTCATTATACTTTGAGTTTAAGTTTTCTCAAGTCCATTATGTTATTGTGTTAATTATTAAGTAGGAGGAAAAATGTCATGTGTCATTCTCTCTCATACTTAACACAACAAGTAGTCGAGACTTGAGAGAAGTTTTACTCCAACAAAATTATAAGCTATTTTATTTTACAGCAATGTGAAATCAATCCAAAACGAATCACATGAGTACTGATCATGATGATATACAATATAAAGTTAAGTCTATTACAAACTCACAGATACATATATAATAAACAATTAAAGTAACATTACTAGAACTCCAGCATTTGATGCCATGAATAAAATTAAACAACAAATGTTACTGCGCTTACACTGAAGCATGAGTCCCCATAAGCTATATATATATATATATATAGCTAAATAAACACTTGGCCTAGACTTTCACCTTTTGAATACACCCTAACTTGTTTCCTTCAACGAGTTTCCTTTTCACAGACAGAACTCAAAACCTCTCTGATAATCTTACTTTTTGCAATGCGTGTCAAATGTCATCATCTGTCAGCTTAAGTCCCAAACAAGGCCTAGTTTTTGCTACACACTCAACTGGCACTGTCCTTCTGAGTGAAATGCTTATCTCATCCCATATTTTCTTACACTCATTTGCATCCCTATCAAACCCCAAATAAACCATTTTCTCAGATATTTCATCCCAAACACTCTTCTCATCTATATACCCATTTTCTCTCCCTCTTTGTTCAAAACTAGTCCTTAGTTGTATCAAATTTGAAATCTCCATTTCTGTCCATTTACATCTACTACTGCTATGTTCCACTTCCACACCTTCACAATGGTAATAATCATTGTTCTTATTTGATGGTAGTGCTTGAAGTTCTATCCCAATATGTTTTCTTACTACTTCTATCAATGAAGCATCTCTTGCTTCAACCCATGCTTTCTCTTTTGCCCAAAGTTCATGTACTTCTTGGTCAAACCTCATTGACTCTTTTCTTTTCCTTTCTTCTTCCTTAAATGCCATATCTTTCTCTCTTTGTTCAACAACACTCAACATTCTCTCCATCCAAGCATCTTGAGTCTCTATAATCTTCTTCATGTGAGAATCAACAATCTCCTCTACTTTAGTTCTCCAGCTTTTTCTTACCCCTTTCTGTTTATCCCTTTGCTTCATCATGTGTGCTATAGCTGAGAGATCCTCATCATTGTTTTCAGATGAAGATGTTTCAAAATGATCAGATGAATTTGAGAAACTTAGACTCTCTGAGCTCTTGATGTTGTTATTATTATTAAAATGATGATCACTATTTTCTTGATTAATTGTGAAGCTTGGAGTTTGAGTAGGAACAGCATGAGGAGTTTTATGATCTGAAGTTGAGGCTGCATGATGAGTGCTTGCTTGATCTCCACATATTGCTTCAAGTTGCCTGAAGAACCTGTAGTGCTTCCCATCTTGTCTACTAGCTTTACCTTCCTTGGTTTTCTTGTAATACTTGTACAAATTCTCAAACTTCTCTTTGCATTTCTTTCCACTTCTTTGGTACCCAAATTCCTCAGCCATTATCCTAATTAAAAAACACATACATCACATGAAAGCTATAAATATACACATCCCCATTAATCCTCTTTTTCACATTATATACCACACATCGGGTCTTCTATATATATATATATATATATATATATATAAGAGAATAATATAATTTTAAGTTTATTGAAAAATTTCAAACCAGATACATCAGTTCATAATTTCCTCATATATAAAACTAGGGAGAGTATAATACTACCTTTTAATTAATTAGATAGATTTTTTTTTTGATAGAATTTGGAGATAAGAGAAATAAGACAACATCTATGTGGGTAAAAACTAAAAAGTGGTAATACTAATTAATAGAGCATGACAACATAAGATGAGATTTTGATTTTGATTTTTTCTAAGCCATGTGATAGAATAGAATAATCTTATTTTAAGTTAAAAGGATTAAAAAAATGGAGACATTCTCTCTTCATTAAAGATGTCAGACACATCAAATATGTGCATTTGAATTAACAAAATTCCAGTAGCCCTAGCAAAGTAGGTGAGCAGATTAGGTTAATAGTAGTAGAACTAGAAAACAAAGACTGGCTTTCAGTTCAGGCAGGCTGAGAAATCCTTTGCACCTGCAATGATTTTACTTTACTATACTCATGGAAAAACCAGTGCAAGTATACAAGGTGAGAGTCAGTAGAAATTGTAGGACAAAACTAGAAATAGATAACAAAAAGCACATTGATCTCCAGTTAGCTGTAATCCTCCTAAGTAATAGCCTGTCATTTTCAAGTCCAAAAGGAAATCAAATCAGCCCCCTCCCCCAAAATAAAGTTAAACCAGAAAGACAAAAAGAAAAAAGAGCAAGAACAAACAACCCATATATATATATATATATATATATATATATATATGTTTCTTCAAAATTCTCACTACTACCAGTATATTTTCCCAACTTAACCATCATGAATCAGAGTCTAATTATTAGGAAGAAAAGAAGCAGAAAATCAGAAGGGAGGGGTGTATATATAAATAATATACCTAGAAATTTCATTCCACAAGGGTGCTTTGTGATTATTCTCTCTGAATTTAGAATGAAGACGAGATCTGATCTCTAGAAGAGAAAGGGTTTCTTGTCTAGGCCATCTGTTGTTACCAGAATCAAAACCAAGCCACCCTTTATCAGCAGTCTCTATACCACAAAATGTAGTAGTAGCAGTAGCAGGAATAGTATTAGAGTTAGTTGTAGGGTTGTTGACAGTGGAAGAGGAGGAATAGTCATAGTGAGTGAAGTTACGAGGGAAGAAAATATCCCCACCCGTGATAGGGTCATAGCTATTACTATTAGCTGGTGGTGGAGCTAGGAAAGAACCACCACCACCATACATACACGGTGGCTCTTGATGTAGAGTGTGCAAATTGTTTCTTGATGATATAAGTCGCCGGAGATCCTCCTCCGGTAACCCATAAGGGTCACTCATCTTATCTTCACTGCAGACAGTTGAGAAAGAGAGAGAGAGAGAGAGAGGGAGAGGGAGAGAAGAAACAAAATGTACAACAGACAGAGAGAGAAAGAAGGGTCAAGAAGAAAAGAAATTTTTTATTTATTTTAATATAATTTAATTTAATTTAATTTTGGAAGGGGACAGGATCCGAGTCTACCGCTAGTCTTAAAAGTTAGACTCATCCTAGCTGCTAGCTCAGAGTATTATGGAGAGAGAGAAAGAGAAAGAAAGCAACTGATTTTATGTGGAAAGGACTCAAGTACTTGTTATGTAAAGCTTAATTTACAGCTTCTCCTTAGAGGCTATCTCCTTTCAAACCTAGGAGATATAAAAGTACTATATTATTCTTGTAGTTCTAGCTTATTCTCTTCCTAACAATTCTTTTAACAAGTGTTTGTGGAAAAGGACAATAAATTCTTGTTAAATTATCTTTATAAATTAAAGGTAGGTACATTTGGTCCCTGCAAATATACAAAAAATTCTATTTTGTCTTTGCAATTTTAAAAAAGCCATTGTAATTATCAAACGCTTTTAATTTCATCCTTGCTGTTAGTTTTTGACTTTATTGTTTGTGATGTGGAATAGCACGTGGCAAAGGCGAAAATAGTGTTATCGAAAAAATTAAAATTTTTGCAAAATACGAGTGTTGAACTCATGACCATTTACTATAAACAACACCTATTACCACTCAACCACATCTTTTCTTCAAAACAATAAGCCATCTGTTAATATATATTACTTAAAACGAAAACGAAAATCTGATAATATACATTAAGCCATTCATCTTCTTCAATCAATTATTCAGATCCCACAAAACCCAGAAAACAAAAACGAAAATCAGACGATGATGGATGTTTCAAAACGCGTTCATGAAACGAAAACGAAGAAATAAGAGATTAAGAAAGGAAAACGAAAATTTGTTCCATAATCTTGGTTTGCTTCGTTTATGGATGTTTAGGATGCAACAAAAATGGAAATGGAAAACGAAAATGGAAACAAAATTAATTTGGAAATGAAAATTTCAGATCTGTTGTGTTTGATCCGTTAAATGCAAATATTATATATTGATCTATTGCATTGGAAACAAAATTGATGATTTAAACGAAAGATCTGTTAAATTTCCAAAGCCTTCAAACAAATGATGAATCTGGAAAACGAAAATGGGTTTTATTCCATTTGTTGCGCTTATGGGTTTGACTATGAAGATATGAAGATGATGACGACATGAAGAAGATGAAGTTACGTGTGTAATAAATATTGTTTGTTGCAATGATATTCATAAGCAATCGTGTGGTTTAGTGGTATTTGGTAGTGCCTATGATATGAGGGTCACGGGTTCAATCTTGCTGCATGTCAAAATTTCTATTTCTATTTTTTCAGTAACACTATTTTCCCCTTTGCCACGTACACTAGCGCCAAGTGGCAACCATATCTATTAGTTGTTGACGATATGTGTTAGTGACATCACCAGTGACGTGACAACCGTTAGTTTTTTGGATGGAAAGTTAACAGTAGGGACCAAACTAGAAGTATTTAGTAATTGCAAGGACTTTTTTTAAAATTGCAGGAACGAAACAGGATTTTTTGTATATTTGCAGGGACCAAATGTACCTTTAAGCCTAAATTAAATTGATTGAGCGTATAGGATGCCTATAAAGTTAAATATATATATATATATATATATATATATATATATATATATATATATATATATATATATATATATATATATATTTATATTTGACTTGTGAGAGTGAGACAAATGGCAGAGCATCACACGATGAAGTGGTCTGGTGACGGATGTACAGTATTTGTGGCTTCACCTTTTTCATTACCCTACTTTGTGGACGATACTTAGCTTAGCTTCAATTCAAGAGAATAATTATAACCATGTTTAGTCGTTATAGTTGCAAGTGTTTTGTATGAGTATAAATAGAAGTGACATTTAGAGTTGGTAAAATGGGGTACTCGATCTGCATTAGGCCAGTCCACATCAGTTCTAAGCTTTTCGGGTCGGGTCTAAAAACCTGAGTGGAAATTTAGCCTCTAAGTTAACACTCCAAACCCAATTTTCTGCATGCAAGCTGTGCACTTTTTCGACCGACTTGTGTTATACACGGCACTGATTAAAAAGGATAATTTTTTATCAAAAAAACAAGCAGCATGGAATGATGAAACCATTGCCTGGTTTGGTAGTAGCAAATTCACTACTGCTAGTCGATACGCATAGGTGACCAGCGAACCCGCAAAACCGTTTGTAACTGTTCCATCGGTTTGGGCTCTCGCGGATTGGGCGGGTGGCGGTCGTTTTTTTCCGTTTGTCCAGCCCTAGTTCCTAGTGCCTCACACAGATTGTGTCAAAACTAGAAGTCAACATATATCTTGGTGGCAAAGGATATGTATAATGTATCATCTATCCCAAAACAATGAAAGCAACACTCTTAAAGGTTTGACCTCAGCCATATCTGAACAGGGAATTGGTCCCAAACCGCCACGTCATTTTATAGACGCCCTACCTTACTCTATGCTGCTTTCAATTGCACCAACCAAATGAAGTTCCATCTACTTCTAGGAGAGTTAGAGCGTCACTAAAGTTAATATACTAAAATGACGGTGATAGGCCGAAATATACCAGGCCCAAAAGGACCATTAAGAAGCCTGGTTGGCTTAAAGTAAATCACACAAATAATTAAATAAGCATTTAAATGAAAATGGGGTGTTACACAATTGCCTCCCTACACCTCCTCAGTTTTGAAACCCTCCCCCACCTAACCAAAGAACTTTCCCACCCAAAAGCCACAGTCGAGACTATCTCCCAAACCCTCCCAACTGAAGTCTCTTCAATCCTTCTAGAATACCCTACAGTTTTCCAAGAACCCCATGGACTGCCCCCATCTAGACCCCATGGTCATCACATACCCCTATTGCCCAACACACCTCCCATAAATGTAAAACCCTATAGGTACCCTCACTCTCACAAGGAAGCAATGACCAACATCATACACGACATGTTAAAAGAGGGGACCATTGTTCCAAGTAACAGCCCTTACTCCTCCCCGGTGTTATTGGTTCGAAAGAAAGATGGAACTTGGCGTTTTTGTGTTGACTTCCGGGCCCTAAATGCTGTCACTATTAAGGATAGATTCCCCATCCCAACTATTGATGAGCTCCTAGATGAGTTGGGTTCAGCTACTGTCTTCACCAAGATAGACTTACGCTCAGGCTATCATCAGATTCGGGTTTCACCTGAAGATACTCATAAAACTTCTTTCAGAACATTCGATGGACACTATGAATTCCTAGTTATGCCATTTGGACTAACAAACGCTCCCTCAACCTTCCAATCGGCTATGAATGATTTATTGAGGCCTTTCCTCCGACGGTTTGTTTTAGTTTTCTTTGATGACATCTTGATTTACAGTAACTGTTTATCTGATCACTTACTTCACTTGCGGAACATATTAGATTTATTACATACACATAATTTTGTTGCAAAATTATCTAAGTGTGTGTTTGCAGTTGATACTGTTCATTACCTAGGCCATGTTATTTCTGTTAAGGGGGTTGCCCCTGATCCTGAAAAAGTGCAAGCTATTCTAGACTGGCCGGAGCCACGTTCACTCATGGCTCTTAGAGGATTCTTAGGCCTCACCGGATTCTATCGCGATTTGTCCGCCACTACGCCTCTCTCGCCGCTCCTCTCACCGAATTGTTACGTTCCACTAATTTCAGTTGGAGTACATCAGCCAGCATGGCATTTACAGAATTGAAAAATAAAATTACACAAGTTCCTGTGTTGGTCCTTGCAGATTTCTCCAAGGTCTTTGTGGTAGAAACTGATGCTTCCGCCATTGCGATTGGTGCTGTGTTATCCCAAGATGGACATCCTCTGGCTTTTTTCAGCAAAAAAATGTGCCCATGAATGCAGACAACTTCTGTTTATGTCCGTGAAATGTATGCAGTCACTGAGGCGGTAAAGAAATGGCGTCAATATCTTATAGGGAGACATTTCCACATTTTCACAGATCAAAAGAGTCTAAAAAATCTTCTAGTTCAAACAATACAGACTCCAGAACAACAGAAATGGGCATCTAAATTACAAGGTTTCAGTTTTGAGATTTTTTACAAACCTGGCAAAGCAAATCAAGTTGCTGATGCGTTAAGCCAAATATATTCAGAGGCAGGCCTCCTTCTCTCGGTAATCTCTTCCCCAGTGCCAACTCTTCTGTCTCACCTCAAGGAGTATTATGCATCAAACGAAAAAGGAAAGGAGTTAGTTTTGAAGAGTCAATCAGATCCAGCAATGCAACAACTCTACAGTTTCAAAAATGGTCTACTTTATTTTAAGGGGAGACTCTTTGTACCTGACGAAGACGAACTGCGGCCAGCACTCCTTCGAGAATATCACACCACCCCCACTGCAGGTCACTCAGGTGTGAAACCAACACTTGCGCGTCTATCTGCATCTTTCACTTGGCCAGGAATCTATAGGGATGTCAAGCACTTCATCCAGCACTGCTCTAGTTGCCAGCACAACAAGTACCTGCCTCAGAAAAAGAAAGGGTTACTACAGGCCTTACCAACACCAGATCAGTACATCCACCTGATCGGGCTCCCAGCAAAGTACACTGCTTCAGACTTGGCCACTCGCTTCTCAGTCAAGATCTGCCGTTTGCATGGGATTCCCAAAACCATCATTTCGGACAGAGATCCCGTCTTCTTAAGCTCCTTCTGGAAAGAACTTTTTCGAGTCCAAGGGACGACGCTCAAGTACAGTACAGGTTACCACCCAGAAACTGATGGTCAAACTGAAGTGGTAAACCACTGCCTCAAGGCGTATTTAAGGTGCTTCGCAAGTGACCACCCACGTCAATGGTTCAACTTTCTCCATCTTGCAGAATATTGGCACAACTCATCGTTTCACTCAAGCATTCAGATGACACCATTCCAAGCCCTGTACGGTCGTCCTCCCCCATCCATTCCAGACTATGTCAGAGGCTCAACCAACATAGACAGCTTGGAGTCCACCCTACAACAACATCAAGAAGTGTTAAGTACTTTGAAGGAAAACTTAAAAAGAAGCAGACAACGCATGATCACTCAAGCTAACAAAAAAAAGGGTGACTATACCTTTGCAACAGGAGATCTGGTCTTGTTGAAACTACAACCTTACAGGCAACAAACTGTAGCTCGCAGAACATCTCAGAAACTGGCCAAACGATATTTTGGTCCCTTCATCGTGACCCGGCGCATCGGTACTGTGGCCTATGAGCTTGATCTGCCACCCTCAACCAGGATCCACCCAGTGTTTCACGTCTCTCTACTACGCCCTTATTATGGTGGAGACCCAAGTTCCCACTTCACACCTCTCCCTTCGAATTTTGGCGATTTAGAGTTAGAAAGTACAAGAGAAACACAAGGCTCTAAACTGACGAAAAAGGGAAGAGATGAGTGTGCAGAGGAAGGGGAGAACATAGAAGACATGGGGAAAAATAAGTCAGAGGAGAAGGGAGAGAATGGGTCGGATTCTGAACCAAGGGGAGTATTTAAGAAGTGTGCAAAGGAAACTGATGTAAGTACAGCACTTATGCCTCTTAAGCGCGCGAATTCTCTTTCCAAGGAGCCAATAGAACCATTGGATAATGTACACACTCACCAAGTTGATCACGCCTGGAAAACAGGGAAAGTTGTTCCCCACAAAGGTCATTCTGAGCCACACGATGGCAACGGGCAAAGCGAATCTTCATCACACCCGTTGGATGGGAGTCACGCGCCTCAAATCACGGAATCAACAGAGACCACACCAACAACTGGCGCAAGGCTCAACCACTTTGTTCCTCTGCCCAAGATAATCAGTGCGCAGAACAGCACTCGCGCCCAGCCACACGATCCTACTGGCCCACGCGTGTTTTCCTCCAAACCGTTGGATGCTGCTTTGGATTCTCCTTTGGAAACAGCAAAACACTTTCCTCTGCCCAAGATGGCCAGCGCGCAGATCAGCGCCACACGCCAACTCGCTGCCTCCTCGCAACCAGCGCCACACGCCAACGCGCCTGATTGGTTCACGCCTGCCTCCTCGCAAGCCGCGCCACGTGCAGATGGATTGATGCCACCGTTCGATTGCGACTCAGCGCCAACGGTTGGATTTACGCCACGTGTCAACGCAAACCTTGAGGACAAGGTTTCTGCTGGGCCGGATAGTAGTGATAGGCCGAAATATACCAAGCCCAAAAGGACCATTAAGAAGCCTGGTTGGCTTAAAGGGTTCAAATAAAAATACTAGGGGTGCATCTAGTAATTCTGTCTTATTTTTCCTTTTATGTTAGTTTGCTTGTATGGCCCATGTTATGATTCAGTGACTCAGAACCCTAGCTATTTAAATGTATTGTCCTCCTAAAAAAGGATAAGAAATATCTATGCAGTTTTATTGTTTATCTTCTTCCTTGCAACCCTATTTCTGATTTCTTTAGCTTAGCTTAGTCTATGAGACGGTGTACTTTAAATTAAATTGATAATAAATACATTAATTTGAATTTATGAATTTTGTTAAAAAAAATGGGTCACTTTATTTAATCTGAAAATAATAGTAATAATTTGACATTATTTGATTGCACAAGTCAAACTTGTTACTTGGGCTCTATTATCTATAAAGACAAATGTATGTGCATCCAGTAGTGCTGGAGAAGACTGAGACGGGGGAGGGGAATCGGGAATCCTGGTTGCAGGAGCAGGAGCAGGACTTGGACTTGGACTGAAGGTCGAAGGAGGCATTTTCATGGAATAGACTACGTACCTAATTACTAGTATTTGACTTGGCCTTCATCATTTCCATTCCATCATTTCATCTGCTGCATCAATGGTTTC
Source organism: Astragalus membranaceus (assembly GCA_039519185.1). NCBI lineage: Eukaryota > Viridiplantae > Streptophyta > Magnoliopsida > Fabales > Fabaceae > Astragalus > Astragalus membranaceus. Next base: position 131,520,515 of record CM076847.1, on the reverse strand, counting down.
AATATTTAAAGTACATTATACAATTACAATGCATGCTCGTGAGTACTGTAATACTTGCACCCTTCTACTCAAGAGAAGAAATGTGACCGCTGCCAATTGAGGGAGGATACTAGCGTACGTACACACCAAATAATTAGGCCTGTTGTAAAATACATAAGGATCGATTTTAGATATATTTTTGTTTGGATTAATTATAATGGATTTAAAGTAATTTACGAACTTATTTTTAACCCATTTTGATTTTATTAAAAAAATTCAATCCATCAGTAATTTATTAGTATTTAATAAATTGATTCAGCCTATTCATTAATATTTTTTTATTAAATGAAATTCAATTCATTTATAAACTTTAAATTAAGGGTTCAATTATAAGTTTTATTTCTTAAAACATGTGGTTTTCATTAATTTTAATCCCGATTAACTATTTCTTTAACTTTTGTTCCTCACTTATATTTTCATTATCACTTATCGTCCATAACATAATTAAGTTTGTACTTATATGACTAACAGACCGCAATCTAGCATATATTGTGTCACTTTTTAATGATCTAGGACCTCAAATCATAAGTACTAAGTTACATTATATCTTATTTTATAGTTTTTTACAAATTATTTTTTTACTAATTGTTTTTTAATATTTTTTGTTTAATGGTTAATTTTTTAATGTTTTTTTTGTAAAATGTAAAAAAAAACTATTGAAAGATTGACCATTTAAAAAATTATTAAACAAAGTAAACAGTAAAAATAATTAATTATTAGAAAAAGTAACCGGTAGAAAGTGTTAAAAACTAACCAATAAAAATTAGTAAATAACTAGTAAAAAGTTATTAAAAAAATTGTTATGTGTCGGGTGATTTGACATCTCCTAATTATTAAAAACTATAATAAGTCTGTATCAACATGCATGCATCTTGTTAAAAACTATAATGAAGTATGTATCAAGATGCATGTAGTCTGTTCGCGCCAACAAAAATACAAGAGGGGACCAAATGTTGAAGAAATATTTATTGGGGACTAAAAATGTAAACTTCATATTTTAAAGTTAACTTATCGGCTGGCTTTGTCCGTTGAAACCATAGCAACGATCGTTTTTTGCATGTTTGTGTCCGTTGGAAATGTTGCATTTCCGACAGACATATAGATTCTATGCATTCATTAATCTTGCATTCTCATAAATTTAGTTTATTTTTTAAGAGTGTTTTTTTTTGTCTTTTTCACATTCAACATTATTTTCTCATATAACCTCTTATCACCAATATTTTTATACTAAATACAGGATCTTGCAGTCATGCTGACTGCAGGAGATCACTGTCCATTTTCGACAACATGGTTGATTTTCTTGTTGTGATTTTAGGGACTTAAATGACGAACAAAACAAAACATTTTTTTTAAATTTGATATTTTAAAAACTAAAGTTGCATGTACACACTCTTAGAGACTCTTATAAAGTGTTGAAGCATATAATTATCCAAGAGCAAGAGAAGAGATCTAGCTAGTGAACTTGTGAGAGAGACTCTTGTAGTGAGACTACTGTCATTTCTTGTAATTCATGAGTGAGAGGTTTTCTAGTTTGTAGGCCGGTATACAATTTGGGATTAGACGTTAATTAAATCTTTGTAATTTTATTTGAGATATTAATATATATACTTTGTCGGAACGCTTCTGCAAATGACATAAGGAATGTGTCTAACTACGTAAACTATTATGTGCTTTCTTATTCTCCTTTGGGGTGTACAGTGTGCTCTCAACTAATATTTTTGTCTGTTATTTTTTTTGGTTTGTTATTCTTCTTCGTTTTGTTTGGTGGTGTTGTTGGTTGTTTTTTTTGTTGTTGTGTTTGTATGTAGAATTTATTGCCTTCCTAATTATCTTTGGCAATCAATATTAATTCAATTGTAAGTCCAAGTTAAGAAAATTTGTTTTTTATCTTTTTCCCCTTCTTTTCTCTTCATCACAATATATATATATATATATATATATATATATATATATATATATATATATATATAAGACTATAAGAGCAAAGGGACAAGAATTAAAATATAGATATAATTAATAGATTGAATGTATAAATCTCACTATGTTTGGATCAGGACACTACAAGAAAATCGACGATTTCCGACGGCAATTTTCGTCGCAAATGCAGCGATTTTTGTCGGAAATTGACGTTTCCGACGAACTTTCCGACGGACAAAAAGTCGTCGCAAAATCGCTCGTCGAAAATTTTTTTCCGACGGATTTTGTCGTCGCAAAAGTCTCCGTCGGAAAGTCGTCGGAAACCCGTCGCAAATATCCGTGGCAAAGTCGTCGCAAACTCTGACACATTTTCGTCGCAAATCCGTCGGAAATCCGTCGGAAATTTAAAAATAAAAAATAAAAAAAAAATTAAATTATACACCCAAAATATTATTTAATAATTATATCTATATATACTAATTTCATATACAAAGTAACATATACGGGATCAAATCCATCTGATTCCTACTATATTTCAACATGGAATGAATCCATCAAATTTTGATCATCCACACAGCATACATAACAAGCACCATTTTCAAGCTTAATAAATCTCCCTAGTACAACATCTACCTATTTAATTTACAACAACCAAACCACATATCCTACTCTGTAATGTACTAATTAATTTACACAAGCAACCTTGCTTGTTAGAAACAAAATCTAAAACAACTGAACTCAAACACAGCAAGAAACTCAGTTCATCTTAACTAGATGCAAACAATGGCAAGAGTGAAAAAGAATCTGAGAATTTATCTATCATCTTCACATCATTGGTGCCTATACTTCCTGTTGATGGACTTGGACTACTTGTGTCAACATTTGACCCCCCAACAGTCAAAATTGTTGTTGACTCATCTCCATAAGAACTCAAGCATGAATTCCCATTTTTGGTATCATTCAACTGCTTCAAGAAGCATTCCTCTATCTCAGTTACAAATGCAGCCTCCTCCTCTTCTTGTTCCTCTTCATTGCTGTGAAGTCTGAACATCATTGTTACAAACATCATATTCTTATAGCAATAGAAGTCTGAACAATAGTATGTCGCAAATTACTCTGCAACAGAAAGAAAAAAAAACAAAGGCGGAAAATTTGTGTTTTCACCAAAGTATGTGTTTTCAAAAGTTTGTTGCTCAGCTAAAAATAAATGTTTTCAAAAGTTTGAAAACACAAAGACACCTGAAGAATACCAATATATCCTTTTGAAAAAGATAGAAACCCTCTACTAATTTGTGTTTTCAAAAAAGTTTGTTGCTCAAGATATTTGATCCTATATTATCCAGGATTTTTAAAAACAAAAACAAAACAAGAACCTGATTCCAGTATAGCATCATTTAGGAACTAGTCATCATCGCCATCCCTCTTCTTTGGCTTGCGGTATGTTTCCTCGATGACTTTTGCCATGAACAAGGCAGTGTCAGCCAGCTTCGTGACGTTAGGAACTTTATAATTCTGAGCCACATAAACCCCACAGACTGTCCCTGCTATAAAAGAGAAGCAACTCCTGATTATCCCCATAGTTGCTCAAGTGCCTGCTATGAATTTCTGCTATTGAGAGGTCGCTATAGCAAGAATCACTGCAGCGATCAGAACTAAGCCAATCAGTATCTAATCAAAATCATTCCAGAATTGTTTTTACAGTTAGTGTGTTGGCCATTGGTTGAAAAAACAAAATTCTTTTACTCGCATATAGTAAAGGACAGCCAGCTATCAAAGTTTTTCATTATAAATCAATAGTGTATGGATGTGAAAGGTGCCTGTAACTTATAAACTCTCAGACTCCTTGGCAAACAAGATAACTTGTTTAGAATTGTTCAAATTTAAACTGTTTATGTAAATCTACATAAATTTATGCCTGTCTAGTCTAGTTAATAACCAAAAAATTTACTGATTTCTTTTGAGAAAAACTATAATATAAAAATCATAAACAGCTTCAAATTCACTCAAGTGTTCTAAGTGATTTAGAAGTTAGGATAAAGGATCACAAATCACTTCTTCCAATCTATTATTACATAACCAAAGTTGTTAATTATGAATAGCGCATTTTGTTTATGGGTCTCCAGAATGGCTATAGTGTATAGAATGTCCCAACTCCCAGTGCAGTTATTCCGAAACTTGACTCATATTACATACAAAATACAATAATACAATAAATCTAATACATTTACAAATCACAAATGAGAACCATTACAAACAACACTGCTGCTAATATTACAAAATAATTAAGGCTACGGCTACATATCTCATAAAGTCTCTAACCATAGAGAGATAGAAGAAGAATTATGTGTAAAACGTAGACATCTAGGAAGATATCCAAGTTGCAGGAAAAAAGAAGAGTGAAGGGGGAAGAAGCAGGGGAGAATTGGAGGACAACAATAACATGGCACCACCAGCAAGAAGAAATCAAGTGGAAAATATGCATATCTGACACAAATACTTTCCAAAATTTGTGTTTTCAAAAGGATATATTAGTAGAGGCTGTCAGCAATTTCACCATAGTATGAACAAACGTGCTCAGCTAAACATAAACATGTGGACAGAGAATCAAAAAACAATCTAATACAGAAAGTAAATGGCCGGATTGAGAAGAGAAAGTAAATGGACTATACCTGTTTGTCAAAATCATAAGAAAAGCTGAGAAATTAAAGTAACGCTAATAAGGAAGGGATTGCGGAGAACAGAGACGCCATTAATTTACTTCAAAAAAATGGACTCACCAATACTACAAACTCCAACCAAATTGTTAAAACAGAAACGCCGTCGCCGTTTTCCGCTGCCACTTCCGTCTTGATCTTCATGTAAATCATTTACAAATCTATCAAATATCCAACATTGTTCAATCATCATTACTCTATTAGATTAAGAATTTTCCGAAACAACACTAAATAAAGCAATCAAGCAAGGATGATGGTAATACAGATACAGAAGTGAAAAAGGATGATGATAATACTACCTGTGATGTTGCTTGCATTTGATTCATCTCTACTTCCCTTGCATGCTGTTTTTCTTCCAGCTTCAGGTAGAAATGAATCAACAGGATAATGACAACAAATCAACAATCATAAAATTTATATTGTTAAAAAAAGGAAAAACAATAATCCTTGCATTTTCTACAAACCTCTCTGCTCTACGGATTCCTTTCGAGACAGTTTTTAAAACAGGAGGCGGGGATTCCACAGCCTTTTTCAATCTTGATACGTTTTCACTATCAAAGTTAAAAGCTGGAGCAGCTGAAACTGATACAGTACTAGCTGGAGCAGAACTTAAACCATTTTCTGGTATCAAAATAGTATTAAAAATTATAAATCTCGCAACTAATTGAATGAACTGCATTTAAAAATGGAAGAGAAATATATATAATAGTAGTACCTTCTGGAGGAGATTCTGAGCTTCTGTGAAAGGAAGGAAGAACAAGATTTTGGTTGAACATATTAGGAGAGTGAGTTGGAGAAGGAATTGGACTTCCAGTAGAAAAAGCATGTTGGTGTTGTTTTTTAATGTCAGGGAAGTTGTAGCCCCATTAACCTTCTACTTTGAAGCTCAAGAGCTTGCTGTAGATCAGCTTGCTCCTCTAGTTTCCTCCTCCACAACATGTCTTGAGTATTGTAGAACATTCTCCCATCTAGAAAAACACGTGCAAAAAAAACATGTTAAGAATAGTTAGGTAAAGATTTGACTAAAAAGACAACATAATAGAAGGTTAGTTAAAGCATTAAGCAAGATAATTCCCAAGTTGAAGATCATATTGGTCTCTAGCATCAATCCCAGTAGGAGTTCCACAAGGTGAATAATCTCCTCTATCTATTTGCTGCTGCTTCCTGCAAATCACAAGAATCATGAGCATGTTTGAGAGTTGACTACAACAAAGAAAAAGTTAACAAAAAAGACTAGAAAGAGAGAAGGTGCCTGTACTTGTCTGGAACTTTGCCTTTCTCCTTGTAAGGCTTAACAAGAACTCTAGAATCACACACAAAATGAGGGTTTTCTTTGGATAGAATGAGCTTCACAGTTTCAGGATAAGCAAAAGTAACAAACCCAAACATACGTTTCTGCTGATATGGAATCCTCACATCTTGTACAGGTCCATAAATGCTTCAAAAAAGTTCAAAAACCAAGGTTAACATTTTTGAATTAGAGAGGTATAGGAACTGGGCAGTAATTAAAATACCAATTAAAGTTGTTTATTATGATCTAAAAATAATTACCCCATCAAAAGCTAAAACAACAAAATCTCTTGCTTGGAAACCTTACTATAATACAAATTAGGAACTGAGGAGAGGCCATAGCATATCAAGAATCAATTGAACACACACATACACAAACAACTTCACACACAAGCTTCTCAATAACAGCCTCTTATACAAGATGCTCATGGATTTCAACAAATGTCAACCATACCCATATGAGCTCATTCTCTACTTCCCATGCTTGCAGCATTTGCCTTAGTGAAAGGAGGTCTTTCAGAAAGATTATAAAATTCAAACAATTGCTATAACAAATGGCATTTCAAGAATCAAGCAAAGAAGAAAAACAAATATCTCTCTTATAGCTAAAACAAACAATTATATGCAATGACAGTATAATGTGAAGCAGTTTGTATGTTACTAGCAAGAGCTCAATTACACGCATAATTTATCAAACAAAAGGTCAACAAAAGAAGAAAGGTTATATACTTGAAGAGAGTAAAAACATCCTATGGTTAAGCACTTAGGCATAATCTATCAAACGATACATTCAAATCACACACATAAATCCAGCTACAAAGTTAAAAGACCCAAGGAAAAACAAAAGATCAATTAATGCCATATCCTACCAGAACGCCACGAACAGCTCCTGCTACCGCCGCGGATCACACACCTCTCACCGCTCGATGCAATGCACCAGTATGGGTCCCGCCGCAACACTATTCCAGGCATCGTCGGTATCCCTTGAAGCCTCAATCCCACTCTCAATACCAGGATAGAGTAGTCCAATAGATATAACTTATATGTTTTGTCTTCTTGCAAGAGAAAATGCAATGGAAATTAAATCATTAAAAGAGGAGTAAGCAACTTCATTCCCTAAACTTATCAAACAATGTACAGTATTGTAAACAATGTCATAAGAACATCAAGGTAGACATACGATTTCAAACATCAAACACAAATATAACTAAAATAGATTTACAATCTCATATAACTAACATGAGTTCAAACATTAACACTAAATGAAGCAGTCAAACAGATTTGATGAAGAATAATCAAACACTTATAGTCTAACAATGAAAATAGAACTGATGAAGCAGAATCCAAAGCTACACGATGCACAATCATTGAATCGATTAGAACAAGCTGAAACTCACTAGCAAAGAGATGAACAAGCTGAAACTCACAAGTGAAGAGATGTTGCAGCGAAGGAAACTCCGATTTTGTGCGGTTTGGTTCTAACAGCAAATACAATGTCAGTTTCATGCGATTAGGGTTTTTTATTTTTGCAGAAATAAGAATACAATTTGAGATTTGAGAAATAAGAACATTGAGATAATCAGAAAATTCATCAAAATCTCTAACATATTCCAGAAAGGCAGAAACTTATATCAAAAATTAAAAGATAATAATCAGAACATTAAGATCAAAAAACAAGAATCAAGAAAAGAGAAGATCGCAATCTTACGAGCGGTGGATGAGATGTGATGGCACAGTTGGAGCACAATCTCACGAGCGCTGGATGAGAAAGACAATCGGATTCGATAAACAGATTACAAAACCAAATCAGTAACATAGCTAGCATTCAGAATTCCAAATCGCACCTGAGGAAAATTACACACCTTTGCAGAATATGAGAAGCCACAAATAAAATCGTTTCAGAGGGTTAGGGTTCAAATCGCAACCAGAGAGAAGCAGAATTGCCCTTCTCATGAAGAGAAGCAGAATCGCAACCAGAGAGAAGGAGAATCGCACCTCTGATGAAGAGAAACAGAACCGCGACCAGAGAGAAGCAGAATCGCACTTCGCAGTTCTGATGAAAAGATTCGCACCACGTTCAAACGTTAGGGTTCAAGGATTTTGGTGGCGGCGGTGAGTGGTTAGTGGTGAATGGTGAGTGGCGGTGGTGAATGGCAGAGGAGGGAGGAGGTCAGGGAAGGAGAGTGGAGGGTGAGGGTGAAGCGAGTGAGTGAGAGAGAAAGAGTGGAGGGAGGAGGGCGGTGGAGAGTGAGGGAAGCATTTCACTGGAAGAGAGAAACGGTGGAGAGTGAATGTGTTAAAATGAGAGAAGTGAGAGGGTTCGAGCGAAGATGGGTATTGTTTTATTTGGGTTTATAGTTTGCGACGGATTTTTAGAGGTTTCCGACGAAAATATCCGTCGGAAATTTGCGACGGAAAACGACTTCGTCGCAAATGTAAGCGGGAATTTTACCGCCTCTTTTGCTGAACATTTGCGACGACTTTTTCGTCGGAAATCCGTCGGAAATTGCGACGGATAAGAGTTCGTCGGAAAGTTTCGTAGGAAATGCCACTTATTCTTGTAGTGGGAAAGAAAGATAGCGGTTTGGTTTGCGAGAAAATGAATGAAAAACATGAGTGGAAGGAAAAGTAGTTTTCACAGAACTACATATAAATATACTTATAAAAAGGATGGAACATTGTCATTTGGTATGGGCATATTTGTCATTTTATTTATTTTTCACTCGTTTCACTTGTTTTCTTGTCAAATTTGAGAAATAGTTTTAATTGTGGAAGCCACTATTATTTTTTTTGTTTTCCATCATGACTAGCCTATTAAGCCCCGATACTTCAAAAACGGAGACGTACTCGTGTCGGATACGTACGTACACTACAAAAAAAACACTAATTAGCGACGGACATTAGCGAGGGACTTGTTGTCCCTCGCAAAAACAGTCATTAGCGAGGGAATTAGCGAGGGCATAGAGCTGTCAATTTTTTTTGTCATTAGCGAGGGAATTAGCGAGGGAACTGTCCCTCGCTAATGACTGCCCTCGCTAATTCCCTCGCTAAATTTTGCTTTTTCAGATGATGGGACTCAGCGCAGGGGTTGGTAAAGGAGCAGAAATTAGCGAGGGACAGTTCCCTCGCTAATTCCCTCGCTAACGTTAACTTTTTAGATGATGAGACAGTTCCCTCGCTAATTCCCTCGCAAATTTTTTTCTTTTTTCCTTTATATCCGTTTACACCCTCACTCTTCTTTCTCACTCACTCACTCTTCACCATTCCTCTTCCCTTCCTCTTCCCCCTTCCACTTCCTCTCACACCCTTCTTCTCTCTTCACTCTTCCAACACCACCACCACCACCATCATCACCACCTCCTCTCACACTCTTCTTCTCTCTTCACTCTTCCACCACCACCACCACCACATACCTCCTACCACTCTCACTCACTCTCTCTTACTCTTCACCACCACCAACCCACCACCCCACCACTCTCACTCTTCTCTCTTTCTCCCTCTCTCTCTCTCTCTCTCTCTCTCTCTCTCTCTCTCTTACTCTTCTCCTTCTCTCTCTACTCTAAACCACCCATCACCACCACCACGCCACCACCACCACCACACCACCACCACGCCACCACCACCACCACCACACATCACCACAAAATTAATAATATAATATAATATTCATTAATTAATATATATAAAAAAAATAAGCCATTCAGCACTGGACACGTGTCATTTTTTTTTTGAAAACCGCAGTCATTAGCGAGGGAATTAGCGAGGGAAAAAGCCGTCGCTAATTCCTGCGCATTTACCAACCCCTGCAACTGAGTCTCATCACCTGAAAAGCTGCAGTCATTAGCGAGGGAACTAGCGACGGCATAGTCCCTCGCTAATTAGCGAGGGATCCAACTTCCCTCGCTAATCCCATTTGCGAGGAGGGAATTAGCGAGGGAACCAGTCCCTCGCTAAGTCCCTCGCAAATGACCATTAGTGAGGGAATCAGGTCATTTTGCGAGGGAACTGTCCCTCGCTAATGACTAGTTTTTTTGTAGTGGTATTCGATACCGATACGCACCTGATACTTCTCGATACGTACCCAAAGAATATCTAATAATTTTTTAATTTTTTTAAAAAAATATTTGACTCGATTCTTTTCAGATACATCTTTGATACTTCTTACCAACTAAGGATACTTCTCAGATACTTTTTCGATACCTCTTACCAACTAAACACATGATTGTCACTCATATATGATATACACTCTAATACCTCAATAACTAAAAGACAAAATTATATGTTTTTTCGTAATACAATAATAGAAGAAATAATACATTGTGGTATGAGTGAGATAAATATACGTAACTATCTCTACTTGATAAGATCACAAATATTTATTTCTACAATGTGATGAATATATATTGACTAATGATATGCTTATGTTTTATTGACCAATTACGTACTAATATGAATATCTTAGTCTATAAAAAGTCATCTATTTCTGCCACTGACTATTCGTATTATACGATTTCGGGTGGTCTCAGTTACTTGTCTACCATTACTTTTTATGATTAGTCACTCATACATAGGTGTGTCGGTTGTCCTCTTTCTTTCATCCATATATTTTCTATGTGATTTTTTTTATCTATTTGGGCAGTTTTTTTTTTTCATTTCTATAAAATGCAATATTTCAGTTTTTCATCTTTGTTTTTTTCTATTTGTGTTTCTATTTTATTTTATTTTTCTCTTATGTTTTTATATATTTAAATTTTAATTTAATTTTTGATTAAAGTATCTCAGCCGTGTCGTATCTTGATTTTCAAAATTTTCCCGTATTCTCGTATCCGTATCGTGTCGTATCCCATATCGTATCCGGTATCCAGGCTTCTTAGTGACTAACTAACATCAAAAGGTGAAAAAGTTATTGAAAAGTGTGTTTTCCATTTCTTCATTTCTTTTCCTTCCCTTTTCTTGTCTTTCAAACACACCATTAAATTTGAGAATTAATTGAGGAGTGTGCATGAGGTAAAATCATTGTAAGGAAATAAAAATAAAAATGAAGATAGATCCAATCACATTTATTATTTATTAAAAAAATGAAAAGGGTAGGGACTAGGGAGGAGTGACTGAATCAATGTCACAAACAACTGATTGCTTACTTCAGACGTTGTTGTGTTGACCCAATTTTTGCAGTGGTTGTAGGCCACGCGCCCTCTTGCTGCCATGCACATTGACGTAGCCGCGATATATAAGCAAAATCAGGGAATGCAACTTGCAGGCTAGACCAACAACACGTGACTTTTGTGACTATCTAACGTGTGTTAGTTACCTCCAATGCTGATTGCTGATACGTCATCGATCATCATCATATTCCTTCCTTCACTTCTTTTCTATACAAGAACTGATAAGAAGAACTCCAACTATGAACCAAGAAAACATGAATTCTTATTCCTAGCAGGCTAGAAGTGATATACTACTACGTTTATATTAAGCTCGTATAGATCAGGGAAAAAAATGTAACGTTTTAATGGTTTATGGATCGATACCTTTAAGTTTAAAAACACGCATGATTATAAGATGTGTCGAAAATTTCAAAAAAATGAAAGTGGCGGAAAGTGTTCCTTTGGTGGTCTACGATGGGAAAATGTGTTTCTTCTTTCCTAAATAGGAAAGGTAAAAAGGCAGTTGGAGAACATGATTTGGTTAACACAATTGTACGAAGAAATGGAGAAGGATGGGGCCATATATGATGGGGAAATGGAGGACTAAGATGGGATTGCATGATGATTCTGTAATCGTATGAGTGTTAAGGTTGGGGGCCTCTTTCTTGATTCATCATTCGATAATCTCGATTCAAACGAATAACCTAGCTAGCATCTTCATCCCCATCATGTCAAATAGACATGCAGACAGGTGGAATCGCATAGCTAGGGACGCTGGTATTCAAGGACGGTGGCACACAATATTTCTTTTTTCATTAACCGATCAAGATAAAGTCATAACTATAAAGCATAATTAAGGACCATGATTGATGCGGTGTGTGTCAAACAATAATATATATATAGTTGAAAGATACCAGTACTCAAGAACAAGGACATTTAGTTCATGACTATATATGTAACTACACTTTCTCCACTGGTGATAATTGAACATCATTACTAAGAAGCAGCAATACTTGTGGTGATTGTTGCATTTGAATATTCTGTAAAAAAAAAAGTTAAACATGTTGTTGGGTCAAATCTCTATCTAAATTGTAAATTCAATATTGTGTCAGCCCTTTTTTTGCAAATAAACAAAAAATATGTACATTAACAAATTAAATAGTTAATTGGGTGAAACAAGTTGCCTATATTTCATCTCAACCATTAATTATAATAAACATTATTTATATCGATCCATGGTTAGTACCTTACTTTCTCTTCTAACTAGAATAAATAACCCGTGCCGTGCACGGGTATAAATATGTCATTAAAAATTGTTGTCGAATAAATTATATTTTGTAAGCTATAGTAGCAAAATGCATGTATAGGTAAATAGTGGTATTTTTTGTGATTTGAAAATAATATTTAAACCATCAAAACTTTATGTTAATTTGGTTTTTTAAGCACAAATGATATCATATTATGGTGATTAGAATTCTTCATCTCATACTCATGAATCTCTAAATAATAAGGATATTGATGAGCATGTCATGACATGGACATGTCGGTCATATATCTGGTCAAGGAATTTGCACAATTTTTGAGTCGTCTACCTCCCAGTCTCTCGTCCTTTACTTGCTCCATTTGCACAACTTTTGCGAAACCTCAAGTCAAGACTGAGTAAGAAATTTGAAGTTTGCAGAGTAGTGCTTGTAACGGAGATTCCTAATATCAACCTTACATGTTTTTGAGTTCCTTCCCCTTTTGCATTTCTGCTATCTATCATTTTCGACCCATCCTACTTACTTTTATATCAATTATTGCAGCAACACCCATAGACAATTATCAAATTAAAAAGCTCCCTCCCGGATGTACCTTGAATTTCAGCAAGATAACTCTTTGGCTCCTTGTCTTCACCCGTATAGATCAATCTTGCAGTGCAACAACCTCCCAATTTCATTAACTTGTCACTAATTCCTTCCCGTAGCTGCAAAATAGCCTGTATGTAAATATCATCCAAGTTGATAACCAACTAAACTCGGGAGAAAATTATCCTGTTGGTCAGAAATGGATTTCACTAATTTTTATAACAATAGAATTTAACAACTGGTCATACAATATTGTCACTAAGATACCATATGTTAAGAAGGCTTAATGAGAGAAGGCATATATAAAAAAGAATGCATATTAAGTATTTTTTTAAAAGAATAGCAAGTGAACTCGAGAATGCAGCATAAGAAATAATATTAGAAATAGCATTAGGGAAAGTAATACTAATAGAAACCCAGTTGCATAGTAGATCATAATAAAACTTGGTTGATTAAAATGGAATCCCTCTTAGTCACAATAAAAATATAAATACGCTGCAATAATAGATGCAAAACTCATCTCTTGTTGGCATTAAGCTGACACAATATCAACCTAGTTGAGAACATGTTAAACAAAAAATGACGACATTAAAACAAAATTGCCACCAAATATTCATTCATCTCATATTTGGAGTATTTTTTCCGAGGATACACAGTTAAAATCCAACAAATGCATTCTTTATTGAAGTTTTATTCAATTTCAAAATCTTACAACACAAGATCTCAAATTGATGAATTGTGAGCAATAAAGCTTGCAGGCTCTAACAATATTGCATATACTTACTTGACATTAGTCCTACAAAAATCAAAAAGTTCGATAGCCATTTGGAAATTTCTGTTTATGATAAAAGTTACCTTCAATTCCTCTCATTGTCATAGTAAACATCTAGGAAAGCCAGACAAACATGTGAGCAAAGTCAGCAAAAGACTAACAAATTTAATAACGAAAAATAAAACAGTAAGATTGGGTATGTAAATCATTCTTAAGCCAGACAATAAAATCAAAACATTAAAACATGAATGAAGAATGATATACTCATTTATTCTTACCTAACCCGTGCAACAACTATTGTAGAAGAAAATAAAACAAAAGCTACATGTAAATGGGAATTGAACCATTGTTTGTATATTTTTACTTACCAAACCAAATAATCAGTATGCTTTGACAAATATCTACAAAAAAGATCAAATTATAACTATATGAAAGAAACAAATATATATATATTTTCCAAACTAAAAGAGGGAAAATAAAAAGAGGAAAAAAAAGCCTTACCTTTCATCCATAAAAACCATTTAAATTGGAAGGAAAATCTCCATCTTATACCAAAAACTGCAACAGACCAAAGACAATATATTTTTACAACAATACTCCAAATAAATGGGTGTAATCTAAAATTGAAGGTAACTAAAATACAAATTTTGAAATCGTAGAACACACCTTAAAAATAAAAGAGAAAAGGAAAATATGATAGATAACAACAAAGAAAGAAGGATTAAAGTGAGAAAAAGCGCCATGGAGAGAATTAGAACAATTCCCATTTCTCATGGCGAGATTAAGTTTATAGGTTTTCATCTTCTGCATGGGTTCACATGAAGGCGGAGATTGTGAAAGGCTTCACCCTCCATTTCAAGGCGCAAACCTTGATGTGTTAGTATTTTAGGTTGTCTTCCTCTCACAGCTCAGAAATATAATCCCTAAACTCATCAACACTCATCTTTGCGACACACCAAAAAAGGAATGGTAACGGAAGGAATACTAAGGAGAAGGGTTATAGAATGAGACGGGTGGTATCAACTACGGAGTTGCCGCCACTTGCTTAGCCTTACATTTTTTAGTACCATTGTTCTCTCTCATTTAAAAAATCAAAAGGTTTTTTTTTACGTCAAAAAAATGTTTCTTTGGTTTTGTGGGCAAATTGAATATCGCTCTATTGCATATGTAAGAAGGTGCCAATAATATGTGATTCAAAAAGATTCATTATTTACGTGGCCAAAAAATTACCACTTAAAAATATTATATTCAGCCATTGTCCTTATTTATGTGGTCAAAAAATTACCACTTAGAAATACTCATTGAAATGACCAAAATTTATAGAAGTAATTTCATTTCATTGTGGTGGGAAATCTTTGCCACTTGAAATTCGAAAATTGTAACTAATTTGACAGGTTAAGATAATGTTTAATTGTGAATCAGAATGTCAAAAATTATTTTCATGTGTTAGATGGATTTCATTATTTGCATAATTTGAATATTTAAATTCAATTAATTATTTAATATGAAATTCTTTCCTAAAGCAAGCGAATTAATTAGCAAATGCATGAATTAATTAGCAAATGCATGAGAAAATGACATGTGTAATGTCATTTATTGAGATGCATTCTCAATTGTTTAATATATAGATATAGATTCTAGAAAAGTTTTTCTCCTTTTCTTAGGATAAATGCCACCGTAATTACATACCGTTTTGTTTTATGCTGTTAAATTTTGCTAACTTCCCTTGACAATGTTACACATACACAGCTAATATTCATTCTTAAGAAAGCTTAGAAATGCATGTATGTGTATATATATGAACTGGCTGTTGTTGTTGTTACGGTGGTATCCTTTTTGTCTTTGTGTGAGAAAAAGGGGAAAGGAGCAAAACTAGGGAAAAGTGAAAGAGTAGAAGAAGTCGATATCAACGGTGTTGTGAATGGGAAGCTAGCTTTGTTCCGGAACAAGAATGGGAAACGTATTTTTACCAAAAGGAGAATCAAAATAAATTAACAAAAAGCAAACTAATAATTCACGGGTCGTTAACCATGTTAAGTCAATAACATAGACTTGGTTTATAAGTGTAGAAGGTCGTAATTCCACTTTTAAGATTTCTGATTGGTTAATCATTTTGTTTGTATGAATTCTATATAACTGGTTCTTTGACTCATTCTTCCTAGGGTACTCTTTTTCCTCTTTGAGTCTTTTTTCCTTGGGTTTTGGCCCAATGAGGTTTTAATGAGGGCACTTGTATCCGTAACGGTTTGAGTGCCCGTTTGCATCCCCTATTATATTTGCTTATAAAAAAAAAACAAAAAGCAAACTAAAACCAAAAAGTTTGTTCCTCTTTCTCTGGATCTATTTCTTCTTTGTAAATTTCTCCCTTCCCCCCCTCTTTATGGTTGTTTGGCTTTGGATGGTGGATCTTTGAGATTTGGAAACAAAAAAAGATAAAGACAAACATTATAATACTCCAAATCTCAAACTTGTGTTGCACAGATAAAATACGCAAGTAAATTTAAATAGTATTAACTTTCAAAATTCATCAACTTTTCTACTCCATCCACTAATGTAATACCCATTTTCTACCCGGTAATTATTTAGTAAAATCAGAGTTACAAAAATTTTTCATACTTCCAAAAGAGACGTCACACATTATCGTTAAATAAAACGTCTCATACGATATAATAACTTTGTCAAAAATACATCACCACGCAGCGGAAATAGAAATAAGATTCAAAACAATGGAATCAAAACGTCCTGAATGGACTCCAAACAAATAAAATATAACAACCAAAGTTTAGCGTTTATCCCCCCCTTGAGTGTTACACATCAAAGCAAAGACACCGACGACACCGACTCAGAATAGCGAAGGTACCTAAGCCTTCACTCGCAATCACCTGCACGTTACCACATAGGGGTAACATTCAAACAGAATGGGTGAGATATCTTCAATATAATAGCGTAAAATGATAGGCAATATGTTAGAACATGACAACTATAGCTACCATTCCACTACACACATATAATCATAAACACACACTACTACAGATTTTTTAATGGGCAGCGCTTTTTTTTATCAATGGGCAGCGCTTTTGAGCGCTGCTAATATTTGCGCTGCTGATTCCACTCTAATAATGGGCAGCGCTTTTAAAAGCGCTGCCCATTTATAGCAATGGGCAGCGCTTTTAGGAAAAAGCGCTGCTCATTGCCTTAGCGCATTTTCAAATGGGCAGCGCTTTGTAGGAGAAAGCGCTGCTCATTGGCTTAGCGCATTTTCGAATGGGCAGCGCTTTTTAGGAGTAAGCGCTGCTCATTGCCTTAGCGCTTTTACGAATTGGCAGCGCTTTCTCCTAAAAGCGCTGCCCATTGTGTAATTTTTTTTTTTATTTTTTTTCTGTTTTTGTTATTTTCCTTTTGACAATTGCAATTTTCCTGGACATATATACTCATAACCAGCTATAATCAAACATTCAGCAATTCATTCCCAATTCATTCCAATTCAAATCAAACATTATGAGCAAAATCAAAACCAGCTAATCAAACATTCCAATCATAACTAACTTAGCTATATGTATCCAAAAAGGCAAAATCAAACATTATGTATCCAAAAAGGGAAATCAAACATTCAGCAATTCATTCCCAATTCATTCCAATTCATTCCATTTCTACACTTGAACCAAAACAAACTAACTAACAAGTTATTATCCATATTTGAAGATTCACCTCTTTCCTCACCATGCATTGTCCAACAAGTATAACTTTGATCAATTCCGTAACCCTTTAAATGTCCTGCCAACTCCTCTGCATTAACCGATTTTACATAACAACAACTTAAACAAGGACATTTGATATCACTAGAAGTCCCTAAGCGTTTAACAGCACAGTTCACAAAATAATCCACTCCAGCGACATATTCCTTGGACAGACGATTGGCAGACATCCACTTTTTATCCATAATTTCCCAATATTTATAATAAAATCCTGATAAGAGAACTTAAACCTATTACAGGTGAAAAACACACAACGAACAATTTTTTTGAAGCTAAGACATTCAACTATTTTCAGCTAAAAAAATCAAAGACTTTAATGTCTTCCATAATGTCATTCTTCATATAATAAATATAAGAAAACAACAAAAGTACCTGAACACGTGGAAGCAACAATGAACTCGAATGAACTAGAACGAACACTCGAACCAGGACGAACTCGAACAATGAACGCGAAGCTCCGGCAAACCAAACTCGCAAAACCTAACAAACAATTCGCATTAAATTCGCATTAAACAACAAATCATCAACATCAATCCTAAATTTTTCAAATTTATAAATACAACACAAGAATCCATTAACCTAGAGCAACATTAAATTAACAAGCATTTATTTGGACATTTCAACAAATACTACACCTACATTTCCCCTTAAGTTTAGAAACACTACACCTACACCTACTTTCAAAGAACCAATCAACAAGCATCAAAATTGAATCATCTAACCTAAGGTTCCAATGCCATTAAAAGAACTAGAACAAAATGCAATGCCATTAAATTCGCATTAAACAACAAATCATCAACATCAATCCTAAATTTTTCAAATTTATAAATACAACACAAGAATCCCTTAACCTAGAGCAACATTAAATTAACAAGCATTTCATTTGGACATTTCAACAAATACTACACCTACATTTCATTTGGACATTTCAACAAATACTACACCTACACATTTCAACAAGCATCAACAATGAATCATCTAACCTAAGGTTCCAATATGCCATTAAAATAACTAGAACAAAATGCAATGATATATATATATTACCTTTGGTGAAAGTGGAACGAAAATGCAAGCTTCACGACCCAACGAAAATGGAAAAGCTCCGTACGGACCCAACAAAAAAAATGGTGAGAGTGAGAGGTAGGCAACGAAAATGAGAGAGGGAAGAAAGTGTGAGGGAAGGAAAATGAGAGTGAGAGAGAACAAAAATGTAAATGGAGTGTGAGAGTGAGAGGGATAGGGACGTGAGTGAGAGAGTGAGAGTGGGGGTGAGAGTGAGACTCGTGCGTAGTATGAGAGAGCTAGCTACTGGAAGTGTGAGTGAGAGTGAGAGGGAGGAAGCTAGACGCGAAAATAATTAAAGGAATAGGCAGCGCTCAACCAGAAAAGCGCTGCTTATTCGTATAGCGCGTCAAGGAATGGGCAGCGCTCAGCCAAAAGCGCTGTTCATTAGTCTGCGCGTTTCATCAATTGGCAGCGCTCCATCCAAAAAGCGCTGCCTATTCGTATAGCGAGAATCAGCAATAGGCAGCGCTCACCCCAAGCGCTGTCCATTCTTCAGCGCATTTCATCTATGGGCAGCGCTCACCCCATAAAGCGCTGCCAATTGATTTAACCCGTACATGAATGAGTAGCGCTCCCAACCAAGCGCTGCCCATTGTTAAATTTTTTGCAGATTGAGTAGCGCTTTTATGGCAAGCGCTGCTTATATGTGCGACTAATTTCGACAATTCTGGCGTAGTGACAATCAAATTATAACACCAGAATTCAGTCAACAAATGTCATGACAATGCATGAATGCAACCCACACCAACAGGCATATGCATGTGGTACCAAGTCACCAAAATTTTGCCTGTAAATAGAGGCATCACCAAAATTGAGAGCTTTCACACCAGGCTCACCAATTCACCAAAAATCGAGCTTTCACACCAGGCTCACCAGTTTTAGAAAATTTGAGCTTTCACACCTAGCTCCAAGACCAAAGGCCTTCACCAAAATAAATGCGCATGCTGTATGCGACACCATGAATGCACACAGACAATCACCCAAAATAGTCACAATGTGACACACCAAAATTAATCACCGAATTTCACCAAAGTTGAGCTTTTACACCTAGCCCAACGACACCAAAACACCAAGACTACCCGAAACAACGGAACGCCAAAATTTGGAGCCTTCACACCTAGCTCCTACAACACCAAGGTTTGAGCCTTCACACCTAGCTCAAACAGCACCAGGACACCAAGATGACAACAAGTTTCCAAAATATTGGGACAATGACAATTTTCTAAAATACTGAGACAACGGCCATTTTCCAAAACATTTGGGACCACGACAATCTTTCCAAAGTATTTGAGACAAGACAACTTTCTTTTTAAAACATCACCATTTAACGACTACACCAACGGTTAACAATTTTTCCAGAAAAATGGACTACTCTGCCTCAAATTAGAATATTCAGCTAGGCCTCTGAATATGCTTTCCAAAACATTTTGAAACGTCTAAATCGGACTCCCGAGTCAAAAGATATGTCAAAAACAAAACCGGGGAAAAATTGAGGAACATCGATCTTGAAAATGGCGCCCAGGCACTGGGGACCTAGCAGGGAACACGCTGGGAACTGGCCAGCAACAGAAACTGGCTCCCTTGGCGCCCAGGCAACACAAAAACGCAACATGGCAGGATATGGCGCCCAGGGAGGCGCCCAACAGGCAACACAACAGAATTTGGCGCCCTTGGCGCCCCTGCGCCAAAACACAGCGCGCAACACACGCGACCAGGCGCCCATGGCGCCCCTGCGCCAGCAGCGCACAACACAACACACACTGGCACACACCCACCAGACACGACGCCCAGGCACTGGGCGCCCAAAACAGCAACACAGACACCCAAACGCAACACGACTAGAACATAGCACACGGCGGCCAGCAGCAGGGCGCCAAAATCAGCAACTAGAACAATGTTATTATATCGTATGAGAAGTTTTATTTAACGATGATGTGTGACATCTCTTTTCGAAGTATGAAAAATTTTTGTAACTCTGATTTTATAAAATAATTACCGGGTAGAAAAGGGGTGTTACATTGGTGGTATCAGAGCAAAAGTTCGGTCTGTCCGGCCAAGTTGTCCAGTTGTAGTGTCAATTGACAATGGTGTGTTGTCAATTATATCTAACTGTTGGTTGTTTTGTAGCAAGTGAGTTGAAATGGCTGGGAGGAACGATACTGCAATTGCTGCTGCTCTAGCTGCTATGGCGCAGGCTGTGCAAAATTAACAGAATGCTGGTGAGAATGCTGTGGCTCGGAGTTTGGCTACCTTTCAGAGAGAGAATCCGCCTACGTTCAAGGGCAAGTATGATCCCGATGGTGCTTTGGCTTGGTTGAAAGAAATGGAGAGGATTTTTCGAGTGATGGATTGTACCCAAGCACAGAAGTTCCGCTATGGTGCGCATATGCTAGCTGAGGAAGCTGATGATTGGTGGTTAGAGACGAGGCAGAGGTTGGAGATTGCTAATGAAGAGATTACCTGGGAAGTGTTCAGCAGAGAGTTTAACCGTAAGTATTATCCGGAAGATGTCCGAGGGAAGAAAGAGATTGAGTTTCTGGAGCTGAAACAAGGGGGTATGTCCGTATCGGAGTATGCCGCTAAGTTCGTGGAGCTGGCAAAGTTCTATCCGCATTACACTGGAGCTAATGCTGAGTTTTCCAAGTGTATCAAGTTTGAGAATGGTTTGAGGCCCGAGATCAAGAAGGCAATCAGATATCAAAAGATCCTTGTCTTTGCTGACTTGATTGATAGTTGCAGAATTTTTGAGGAGGATAGTAATTCCCACTACAAGATTGTGAATGATAAGAGGAGCAAGTTTCAAGGCCGTAGTAAGCCGTATGAGGTCCCTGCGGGCAAGGGTATGCAGAGAGCGGATGCTGGCAAGAGGACTAGTGGGGGAGATGCCCCTGCTAGCATTGTGTGTTTTAAGTGTGGCAAGCCTGGCCACAAGAGTGTCATGTGCAGGAGCGACGTAAAGAAGTGTTTCAAGTGCGGTAAGGACGGTCATGTGGTGGCTGAATGTGAGCGCAAGGCAGTGGTCTGCTACAACTGTGGTGAAGAGGGGCACATTAGTACTCAGTGTCCGAAGCCGAAGAAGGAGAGGTCCAGTGGAAAGGTGTTCGCTTTAGCAGGTGAGGAGCCTACTGAAGATGATGGACTCATTAGAGGTACGTGCTTCATTAATGGTACTCCTTTAAAGTCTATTGTTGATACTGGTGCTACTCATTGCTTTATTGCTGCTGATTGTTGTAAGAGATTGGGTCTAGTTTTGTCTGCTATGAATGGAGAGATGGTTGTCGACACTCCAGCTAAGGGGTCGGTAACTACCTCTCTAGTGTGTTCTCAGTGTCCCTTGTCGATCTTCGACAGAGACTTTGTTGTGGACTTTGTTTGTTTGCCGCTGAGTGGATTAGATGTAATTTTGGGCATGAACTGGTTGGAGCATAACCATGTTCGCATTGATTGTCGTCGCAAGTCTGTGAGCTTTGGAGAGGAAGAGTCTGGTTTGTTATGTGCTAGCCAGTTGCGGAAGTTAGCAAAGGAGGGAGTTCAGTTATTTTCGCTGATGGCATCGCTGTCTGTTGAGAATCAAGCTATCATTGAAGAGTTGCAAGTGGTGCGCGAATTTCCTGAAGTCTTTCCTGATGAGATTCCAAGTGTACCGCCTGAGAGGGAAGTGGAGTTTTCTATTGATCTTGTACCCGGTACGAGGCCTGTGTCTATGGAACCGTACAGGATGTCTGCGTCAGAATTGTCTAAGTTGAAGAAGCAACTTGAAGATTTGCTTGAGAAGAAGTTTATTAGGCCGACTGTATCGCCATGGGGAGCTCCGGTGTTGCTAGTGAAGAAGAAAGATGGAAGCATGAGGTTGTGTGTGGATTATAGGCAGCTGAATAAGGTGACCATTAAGAACAAGTATCCACCGAGGATAGACGATTTGATGGATCAGTTAGTGGGTGCTCGAGTGTTCAGCAACATTGATTTGAGATCAGGTTATCATCAGATCAAGGTGACAGATGGAGATGTTCAGAAGACTGCTTTCAGGACGCGGTATGGGCATTATGAGTATTCGGTGATGCCGTTCGGTGTCACTAACGCGCCGGGTGTAGTTATGGAGTACATGAATCGTATATTCCATACTTACTTGGATCGGTTCGTGGTTGTGTTCATTGACGACATCCTGATTTATTTGAAGTCGGAGGAAGAGCATGTAGAGCATTTGAGATTAGTATTGGAGGTCCTGAGAGAGAAGAGGTTGTATGCAAAGTTGTCTAACTGTGAATTCTGGTTGTCAGAAGTGAGTTTTCTGGGTCATATCATTTCTGGTAGTGGGATTGCTGTGGATCCGGCTAAGGTTGATGCCGTGATGCAGTGGGAGAGTCCGAAGTCGGCTACGGAGATTAGAAGCTTCTTAGGGTTGGCTGGTTACTACAGAAGGTTCATTGAAGGTTTTTCTAAATTGGCCCTTCCGTTGACGCAGTTGACTTGTAAGGGTAAGGCTTTTGTGTGGGATGCTCGTTGTGAGGAAAGTTTCCTTGAATTGAAGAAGAGATTGACGACGTCTCCTGTTCTGACGTTGCCAAATCTGAAAGAGCCGTTCGTGGTGTATTGTGATGCTTCGAAGATGGGTCTAGGTGGCGTACTTATGCAAGATGGGAAGGTGATTGCTTATGCATCGAGGCAGTTAAGGATTCATGAGAAGAATTATCCAACGCATGATTTGGAGTTGGCTGCAGTAGTCTTTGTGTTGAAGATTTGGAGGCACTATTTGTATGGTTCCAAATTTGAGGTGTTCAGTGATCATAAGAGTTTGAAATATTTGTTTGACCAGAAGGAGCAGAATATGAGGCAGCGAAGGTGGTTAGAACTGTTGAAAGACTATGATTTCGGTTTGAACTATCATCCGGGCAAAGCTAATGTCGTGGCTGATGCCTTAAGTCGAAAGTCTTTGCATATGTCGGCAATGATGGCTAAGGAGTTAGAGTTGATTGAGGAATTCAGGGATTTGAGTTTGGTTTGTGAAGTGTCGTCTCAGAGCGTTAAGTTGGGTATGTTGAAGATTAATAATGAGTTCCTTGACAGTATCAGAGAAGCCCAGAAGTTGGATATCAAGTTGGTGGATTTGATGGTCGGGGATGATCAGCCCGAGGGTAGTGACTTTAAGTTGGATGCGCATGGTGTTTTGAGATTCCGTGATAGGATTTGTATTCCTGAAGGCGCAGAGCTGAAGAGAGCAATTTTAGAAGAGGGTCATCGAAGTAAGTTAAGTATTCATCCGGGAGCTACGAAGATGTATCAAGATCTGAAGAAGTTGTTTTGGTGGCCTGGTATGAAGCGAGATGTAGCACAATTTATGTATGCCTGTTTGACTTGCCAGAAGTCAAAGGTGGAGCATCAGAAGCCTGCTGGGTTGATGCAACCGTTGGAAATTCCAGAGTGGAAATGGGATGGCATCTCGATGGATTTTGTAACGGGATTGCCTAATAATGCGAAAGGGTATGATGCAATTTGGGTGATTGTTGACAGGTTAACGAAATCGTCTCATTTTGTTCCTATCAGCATCACGTATCCGGTGTCAAAGTTGGCAGAGATTTATATCCGGGAGATTGTGAAGCTTCATGGAGTTCCTAAGAGTATTGTTTCGGATAGAGATCCGAGGTTCACTTCAGATTTTTCGAAGAGTTTGCAGGAAAAGTTGGGGTCTAAGCTGAGGTTGAGTTCGGCATATCATCCTCAAACAGATGGTCAGTCAGAGAGGACAATTCAGTCATTAGAAGATTTGTTGAAGGCTTGTGTTTTGGAACAAGGAGGTTCGTGGGATTCCTACCTTTCGTTGATTGAGTTCACGTATAACAACAGTTACCATTCTAGTATCGGCATGGCACCTTTTGAAGCATTATATGGCCGGAAGTGTAGAACCCCGTTGTGTTGGTATGAGTCTGGAGAGAGTGTGGTGCTTGGACCAGAAATTGTTCGGGAGACAACCGAGAAGATAAAGTTGATCCGTGAGAAGATGAAGGCTTCGCAGAGTCGTCAGAAGAGTTATCACGACAAGAGGAGAAAAGATTTAGAGTTCCAGGAAGGTGAGCATGTATTGTTGAGAGTCACTCCAGTGACCGGTGTTGGCCGTGCTTTGAAGTCGAAGAAGCTCACTCCTCGATTCATTTGTCCTTATCAGATTTCCGGGAGAGTTGGGAATGTGGCGTATAGAGTGGCTTTACCGCCAAATCTTTCGAATTTGCACGGGGTGTTTCATGTGTCGCAACTTCGGAAGTATGTTTCGGATCCATCTCATGTGATCCACATGGATGACGTGGAGGTGCGGGATAATCTCACGGTGGAGACGATGCCTGTGCGAATTGAAGACCATGAGGTGAAGGTATTAAGAGGCAAGGAAATTGCATTGGTGAAGGTGGTCTGGTTAGGAGCTGTCGGTGAGAGCATGACTTGGGAGTTGGAGAGTAAGATGCGGGAGTCCTATCCAGAGCTGTTTGATTCAGGTGAGTTTTCGAGGACGAAAACATTCTAAGTGGGGGAGAGTTGTAACGCTCAAATATTTAATTAAATATTTAGGTATTCAATTAATTATTTATTTATTTTAATGGTGTAATTATATTAGCATTTGATTAAGAGGTGTATAATTGAAATATTAGGGGATAGTGTTAGTGATCGGGCTTAAGCTGGAGGAAAGCCCGTGATCCAAGTCCACTAGCTAGGCGCATAGGTGAAGCGCCTAGGCTAGGGTTTGGCTCATTTGCGAATTGCCTTGAGAAAAAGAAAAGAAAAGTTGCGAAATAGAGAGAGGAGAAGAGAGAAAGGGTTCGACGCGCATAACAAGGGAGAAGAGGAAGAGGAATTCGCGAATTCAAGGGAGAAGAGAGGAGCTGTGTTGCTGAGGTTTTGTTGGTGACTCGATCAAGAGAATTAGTGCTCTCCTACTATAAGGTAAGGGTGGGGTTCTTCCTTATAATGGGGTTTTATGATGGGGTTATGTGGGAATAGATCCTATGATGCCTAGGGTTTGATTTTGATGTGTAGTTTGGTGTTAGTTGAATTGTATATAGGTTGATTGAAAATACTTGCTCGTTGGTGATTGTTGTGATCCTAAAATTGGTGGTTCATTGTTGTTTTAACTAATTGCATGCTAGGTGTTCGATAAATTGTTGTTTGGTGTGATGATTGACGATTCATGGTGATTGGTATTGGTGATCAAGAATTGGTGATGTAAATTGGTGAAATAACGAAAAAAATTAGACCCTAGGGTGCCATGGGCGCCATTGTTCTAGTTGCTGATTTTGGCGCCCTGCTGCTGGGCGCCGTGTGCTATGTTCTAGTCGTGTTGCGTTTGGGTGTCTGTGTTGCTGTTTTGGGCGCCCAGTGCCTGGGCGCCGTGTCTGGTGGGTGTGTGCCAGTGTGTGTTGTGTTGTGCGCTGCTGGCGCAGGGGCTCCTGGTCGTATGCGTTGTGTCGCGCGCTGTTGGCGCAGGGGCGCCATGGGCGCCTGTGTTTGGGTGTGTCTGGGTGTGTTGCGCGCTGTGTCTTGGCGCAGGGGCGCCAAGGGCGCCAAATCCTGTTGTGTTGCCTGCTGGGCGCCATATCCTGCCATGTTGCGTTTTTGTGTTGCTTGGGCGCCAGTTTCTGTTGCTGGCCAGTTCCCAGCGTGTTCCTTGCTAGGCGCCCAGTGCCTGGGTGCCATTTTCAGGATGTTCCCCAATTTTTCCCCGGTTTTGTTTTTGACATATCTTTTGACTCGGGAGTCCGATTTAGACATTTCAAAATATTTTGGAAAGCTTATTCAGAGGCCTAGCTGAATATTCTAATTTGAGGCAGAGTAGTCCATTTTTCTGGAAGAATTGTTAACCGTTGGTGTAGTCGTTAAATGGTGATGTTTTAAAAAGAAAGTTGTCATGTCTCAAATACTTTGGAAAAATTGTCGTGGTCCCAAATGTTTTGGAAAATGGTCGTTGTCTCAGTATTTTAGAAAATTGTCGTTGTCCCAATATTTTGGAAACTTGTTGTCATCTTGGTGTCTTGGTGCTGTTTGAGCTAGGTGTGAAGGCTCAAACCTTGGTGTTGTAGGAGCTAGGTGTGAAGGCTCCAAATTTTGGCGTTCCGTTGTTTCGGGTAGTCTTGGTGTTTTGGTGTCGTTGGGCTAGGTGTAAAAGCTCAACTTTGGTGAAATTCGGTGATTAATTTTGGTGTGTCACATTGTGACTATTTTGGGTGATTGTCTGTGTGCATTCATGGTGTCGCATACAACATGTGCATTTATTTTGGTGAAGGCCTTTGGTCTTGGAGCTAGGTGTGAAAGCTCAAATTTTCTAAAACTGGTGAGCCTGGTGTGAAAGCTCGATTTTTGGTGAATTGGTGAGTCTGGTGTGAAAGCTCTCAATTTTGGTGATGCCTCTATTTACAGGCAAAATTTTGGTGACTTGGTACCACATGCATATGCCCGTTGGTGTGGGTTGCATTCATGCATTGTCATGACATTTGGTGACTGAATTCTGGTGTTATAATTTGATTGTGTTTATGATTATATGTGTGTAGTGGAATGGTAGCTATAGTTGTCATGTTCTAATATATTGCCTATCATTTTACGCTATTATATTGAAGATATCTCACCCCTTCTGTTTGAATGTTACCCCTATGTGGTAACGTGCAGGTTGTGACACCCCGATAAATTCTAACATATAGAATCACCGAAATGCACTAAATGGCATACATCAGAGTAACTTCCTGTTATTGAAATATTGAACACATCTAAAACTTTCGATAATACATATCAAATGGTTCTCTGAACCTCATAAACTTCCTGAGAATGCTTAAGTTTCAAAACTTAAAACTTGTTCATAATCCTGGTGTTCAATACTCAAAACATAAAGTAGCGAAAACGATTTATAACTTATACATGATAGTTATACAACCGATAACAAAAGTACTACAGAAGGGCGAGGGCCTAAACAAGAAACATAAACTTCCGGACTCCTCGAGTCACACCTGCTAACCGTGCTTTGTTGCCTTGCCCTTCCCCTGTTTCTCTGTAAAAACCACAAATATGAAGGGTGAGATAAACATTATCTCAGTGAGTCCTATCGAGACCCCTGACCAACTCTAACGGTTTGTTTTACTTTAATCTGAACTCGTGGCCCGAATAAGCGACCACGTGAATACATGATGATTACTCGTAACTTGTAGCCCTAATAAGCGACTACTTGTTACATTTCTGATCTTTCCTGATGTAGCCCTAATAAGCGACTACGGATCATATTTTAACGTGAACTTAGCACAACCCGAGATATAATGCTAGACAATCTTGATTGCCCAATATCTACGGAAACCCCAATCCGAAATTCTATCCGAATAATGCTAGGGTCCTAGCTTTGGATTCATGACTCCCCTCAACTAGGTATGCTAATAACTGGAGGATCGTCATCCTCGATATACACAAGGTATACCATCTACCTTTCCCCGAGGGAAAGTAACTTGATTTGTGTTTACATGAATTGAGAGTTTTTTTTTGTCTTTATAGACTTACAATCAATTAGCTTACAAGACATGATGAACTTGAAGTTCGTTATCGTAACATGATTGGACTCAAGGTCCGTTAACATTTCTTGACTTGTTTTCTCACGCGTTCTCTAAGTACGGTTTTCGTCATATTCATAACACACAAGTGTTCTATCAAACATGATTAACTCCATGATATCAATCTTTACATTGTTGGGGAATGGATTAGAAGAGGATTGGAATCATTCGGAATGGATAAAAAGGTACTTTGAATTTTGAAGGTCAGAAAGTCTCACACGACCCGTGCGTGTAGGCGCACGACCCGTGCGTTGTTGAACAATTTGTAGAAGATTTCCAGAAAGATACGCACGACCCGTGCGATTAAGCGCACGATCCGGGCGTTATCCAATAAAATTGTAGAAAGTTCCAGAAACATACGCACGACCCGTGCGACTAGGCGCACGATCCGTGCGTGTTTAAAAATCCAGTTATTGTAGTATCAGATGGGGACGCACGACCCGTGCTCATAGGCACACGATCCGTGCGTCTCTATCAGTTTTCCAGAAAACAGAATTTTCATGAGTTAATCCATTCCATTCCGATTCCAATTTCCCTTCCGATCGAGACCCAATCTTAAACATGCATTGAAAACAGTATATTATAGCAATCCCAAATCAATCCAAACAATCAATCAAGTAACTTCATATTTTAAATCACAATCTTTTCGGTACAACGGTTTTCAAAAAGGTGGAGACTCAGAAAACACACGCATTCCCTAAGCGAGTTATAGAACTCACCTAACGTGATGTCAATCACGCAAATTGTGAAACACTTGGAGTTCAACGACACCGAATTTACACGAACTTGCTCCGTAACGGCCCTTCTCGTTCTCACGAACTCCACGCCCTCTCCAATTCGAATCCCAGCAATTTGAGCTACTGACCCTCTTCCCTTATTACTTCAAACAGCAAGGTGGTGTCTCCCAAGGTTCTATTCTAGCTCTAAGATGACATGCAAGCCACTAGAAGTAATACAATTCCATGGTTGCTCTATGAAGCTTTGTGGGTCGAAAATGGTGAATGAATGAGGAGGAGGATGTTGATTCTGAAAATTATATCAGTTGGAAGAGGAGGGTGTAGGGATCAAGATGGTGCAATCATCTCAAACATGCATCCAGAATTTCTCTTCCTCTCTTTTCTTCTCTCCCTCTCGCCAGCTCCTTCTCTCCATCTCTCAAAACCTCTCTTTTGCTGAAAAGCTGGAAATGAGGTGGTGTTGTGTGGGGTGTTCAGCTGGGGTTTATTTAATGATAGGAAAATGACTAAATCGCCCCTCCCTCCTTCACTCTCACTTAAGCTAATATCACCCAATAATTATTCTATAATTCACTTACTTAACGTAATGTACCAATTATGCATAACCAATAAATCATTTATTTATTTGATCCATGATACCATTTCATAACTAAAATAATTATGCTCACTAATCCACCTAACCTTGTGCTAATTTAATTACATCTAATTAGCTAATCAGGCGATGTTACACAGGTGATTGCGAGTGAAGGCTTAGGTACCTTCGCTATTCTGAGTCGGTGTCGTCGGTGTCCTTTGCTTTGATGTGTAACACTCAAGGGGGGATAAACGCTAAACTTTGGTTGTTATATTTCATTTGTTGGAGTCCATTCAGGACGTTATGATTTCATGTGTTTTGAATCTTATTTGTATTTCCGCTGCGTGGTGATGTATTTTTGACAAAGTTATTATATCGTATGAGACGTTTTATTTAACGATGATGTGTGACATCTCTTTTCGAAGTATGAAAATTTTTTGTAACTCTGATTTTATTAAATAATTACCGGGTAGAAAAGGGGTGTTACACCATCCGTCTCAATTTAAGTGTTCTCTTTGCCATTTTTCTTTGTCTCAAATTATTTGTCATTTTAGAATACCAATGCAACATTGTTGGGGTTGAACCCTCAAACCCAAGAGGTGCAAATAACACTCTGCAGCCCACACACGAAATCGGCCCAATTGCCAAATCCAACACAGCCTGCGATTGAAACACCTGAATCCTAGAATGGGTTAAAGCGGCACCCGAACTCGCTGAATGCCGAATAACACGCGGGTTAATTTTACCCGCTCCAGAACCCGTGATTTATAAGCGAAATCACAACCCTAATCTTGCCGTTTTGCAAACTGTGGTATTCTTCTCTCTCACTCTGCTCTTCGTTCTTCTTTCTCTCTTTTCACTCTCTGCTAGGTTTTGAAGGTTGCTTTGATTTCGCAGGAATCAAAGCTTGAAACTGCAGCAATGAAGCTTCAAACGTAACAACACACAGGTATTCTTCAAAAGCCCTTTATTTTGAAGCTTTAATTTCTGTTTTCCAGAAACTCTAAGATATAAAACTGAGTTGGTCTATGCTTTACCGTTTTGCATGTATAAATTGTTCTATGATTGATGATCGAACAAGAATGCAAGCATCAAACGACGATAACCTTCTTAAGCTCTTACTATGTTCTTCGTTTGATTGAGTTCGGGAACCCTAACTCTGGGTTTCGTTGTTTCAGATTCAAAAGTAACGAAAGGATATCACGAACACAAATGAAAGGAAACTCAATTCATCATCATCCCTCAACAACAATAATAAACCCAGAAACTCAAATTGAAGATATGAAGAAATCCAAAAACGAATTCGATGAAATCAAATCCAAAAACGAAATCAAACGTGTGGGGTTTTCCATTTCGTTTTCCATCGTTTTCCAAATCTGAGTTTTTGTTTCCATGATGTGTGGGGTTTGCTGCTGCTTGATTTGAAGAAGAAGAATTCGAAGCAGCAGGTGAAGAAGAAGAATTCGAAGGAGAAGAAGGATTCAAAGGAGAAGATCTGAAGAAGAACTACTTTAACAACATAAATAAATAAGGTAACGAGATTAAATTTTCAGAAAACGAAGTCGAATTTGCGAAATCTTGACGATCCTAAGTTCAGACCTGTTTTAACGAAATCGAATTTACAAAATCGAATTTCGTCCCTTTCTATAGTTTATATGAAATTGATGAACAATCCAGATCTGTTTCGAGTTCACAGAATACGAATTTGCAAAATCTTGAACAGATCTGCTTTAAAATGAAGAGAAATGAAAAGACATGAAGCTTTGATGATGAAGATGATGAAGATGAGCGTTTTGTTCTTCTGTTCTTCGAGTTCCAGATTTTAAAGCATTGGTTTAGTGGTAATTCCCATTTGTGTGAATTAGAGGTTGCGAGTTCAAGTCCTACCACAGCCATTTTCAAGATTTATTTTGAGTGTAACAACACTGCCACGTGGCAGCCATCTACTGGTTGCTGACGTGCACGTGGCAGTGGTGAATGGTTAACAGCAGGGAGTAACTGGTAACATATATTTAAGCCTAAAAACAAAAACAAACACACACATTCTGTGTCCATCTTTTAAATTATAAATAATTCAGAGTTTTACATGAAAAGTATTGTTTTTTTTTAGATAAGCAAAAAATTCATTGAAGGGAGCACAAGGGGTGCCCAACCCTTACAATGGAGATATAGGAAAGGGGGAGGGCCTCATTAAAACCTCCCTGAGCCAAAACCCAATGGGAAAAAGACTCAAGAATGAAAAAGAGTACCTCGTACAACCTGCACCACAGTGGGAAAACAACAACCTAGCCCACTGTTTCTCCCCCTACTAGATTACAGATTGTTAAGGAATGTAAGTGGGTTAGACCACAATAGAGATACAGACAAAGATGAATTAAAGTTGAGTTTATAAAGACACCAACTCCAAGATAAGTTCTTGATCCGGTTAACAACTCCCTCTATATTTGGTTCCTCCTCTTTGAATATGACTCTGTTCCTAGCTAGCCAAATGCTCCAACAAGTAGTTAACCAGAAGAAATGTTTCACCCGCTTTGCTTTCTTCCCTGTACACCACTGGCCACAATTAATAAAGAAATCCTCCACACCCAGAGAGACATCCACGTCAACACCTAGCCAAGTACCAACAATATGCCAAACAGCACTACTAGAAAAACAGTTTTTAGCGTCGGCCAAAGCCCACGCTAATAGGCCAAAAGCGGATGCTAACCGTCTTTTAGCATCGGATTAGCGTCGGCCACGTGTTGAGGCTAAAATGTTCGAAGTTAAATCTAGCGTCCCATAAATCATAGCCGACGCTAACTTAGAGTCAGCTAAGACGACGCTAAAACGGACACTAATATTGGGACCGGCGCTACATAGTCAACGAAATATAGTCAACAAAATTTTTAGCGTCGGCTTAGTCAACCAAAAAGAGTCAACGAATTAACTAGCGTCCGCCAAGCCGACGCTAAAATCAACCAGTCAACTAGTTTGGTAGCGTCGATGTGGCCGACGCTAACTGAAGTTTTTTTTTTGAAATAATTGTCCTACTGCTCCTACTTTGTCCCTTTACTACCACTGCTCCTAAAGCATGTTTAACAAAATCATGAAACACCATGCCATATCAAAATGCTTAATACCAAATACCACAAAACAAAACATTCTTGAAACTACAAAATATAATAGTTTTGAAACTACAAAATATCAAGTGTTTTGTCATCCTACAAATACATAAAAGTAACCATAACAAGATCAATCCTCGCCATCAAGTGACTCTTCATTTTGTACCTTCTGAGAACGCTCATTTTGTCATCTCATCTAAATCATTTTGTGACTCAATCCTCGCCATCAAGTGACTCTACAAATAATTTTCTCATCTCATCTAAATCATTTTGTACCTTCTGAGAACGCTCATTCACCTCTTGAGCTTGGGCTACTGCATCTTGAGCAATCTTCTCAGCTCTAAGTCTAGCTTCCCTCTCTGCTTCCAAAGATATCCCAAACATGAAACCAGAAGGATTTTGGGACTCTTGGATAAGTGACTTGGACCCAGGTCGGGCGTTCACAGATAAACCTGCTGTGCCATAGAGGCGACCATGGGTGCGAGGCCCCGCAGCCAACGTCCAACACTCAACTGCTACCGCTCCATCTATCTCTTGAACATCATCTCCAACCAAGTCAACCACATTTTGTTTGAATGTATCCTGATCAATAAGAAAAAATAATAAGCTATTATTATGTGCTTAAAACAGAACAAACAGGTGCAGAACAAACAGAATAATAAGCTACTAAAAATACTTCAGCATAAAATAGGTGCAGCATAAAACAGAACAATACTTCAGCATAAAACAGAGAATATTAGATAATAAGCTAGGTCTTAATCAAGTCTGTTATTAACCTATAACTGTTTCTGTTATAGTTGTTAGGAAGTAGTTAATAAACTGCTTCTGTTAGCTTCAGTCGGTTAAAGATTAGTTGGAGTTTGTTACTCCAAGTCTCTATGTAAAGGATCCCTATATAATCCTTTGTATCTAGCTTATTTCATATATTATGAATGCAATAAATCTGTCATGGTATCAGAGCAACCTAGACTTCACCATACTCTTCTATTAACTACTGCTGCATCTATATTCTCATCTATGCTGATGATATTATCACCACTGGCAGCTCTCAAGTTGCTGTCCAATCTGTTATTGATCAGCTCACTAAGGTATTTGCCCTAAAACAGTTTGAGCTCTTGATTATTTTCTGGGTATTATGAATGCAATATATCTGTCAGAGAACAATCAGCATAAAACAGAACAATGATGTGTTGTCCACCGTCTTTTCTCAATTCTCAATTCTAATTCAGAACACACAGTATCCATAAAATAAATAATTGAGCTACAAAATCAATCAAAAAAATTTGTCAAGTCTTACCTTATAATTCTAACACACAATCATGCTTTAAGCCACAGAAAAGTATCACAAGGTATGACATCCATACTGTATACAATCAAATAATGAATTAAAGGATTTACATCCCAATCAAACAATCCCTGCACATCATTGCACATATTATTTTCAAATAATGAAGCCTAACATTAGTTGGCGTAGATATCTTACTACACTTGCATTTTATACACGGACACCTTATCCCTCCCTCAGATATACAAATGGGAAATTTCCTGGCCCTCTTTACAAAGTTTTTAACACCGCGAACAAACTCTTTTTTCAAGCCATGCCTATTAGCATTTGTCCTATTGTACATCCAAGTACGATCCATTTTCTATAAGACAAACATAATAGAGTAAGACATAATAGATGCATACATATTCAACTAGAGAAGTTATAATGAGTCATGACTTGGG
Source organism: Astragalus membranaceus (assembly GCA_039519185.1). Taxonomy (NCBI): domain Eukaryota; kingdom Viridiplantae; phylum Streptophyta; class Magnoliopsida; order Fabales; family Fabaceae; genus Astragalus; species Astragalus membranaceus. The sequence continues at coordinate 131,486,266 of CM076847.1, read as the reverse complement.
ATAAGCAGACAATAGAGCTGAAAATGTAAGCATAAAGAATTACCTACACATATGAATGAAGAATTCTAGAGATGTTATACATAAGCATGCATGAAGAATTCTTAATTAAGCGAGTGACCTAATTAAGCTAGAAAACAAGGGAGAAAGATAAATTCATAAACTGAAGTAATTGTGTGATAATTTGCATCTTATCCTAGCTATTCCCACTACCTACACATATTTTAGAGTCTGAACTCCTGCTCCATATATATGATTCAGCAAATTATATTCTTCAAGCTATCAACTTAAGATGCAGAAATGAACTTAAGATGCAGAATGCAAGAGGAGAACTAGAGTAAGAAGAGACAGGTGCAAAAAGAAATGCTAGCCAGTGGGAATTTCCAACAACTATAGGTGCAGCCTTTTACAACTTCAACTTTAATTATTACTTTTAATGATGAACATTAACAAGTCAAAAGGTAGTCAAAATACATAGTAGCTTTTATGGTTTTCCAAAGTTAATTTGTGACACAAAACTTAATTAATAACACATAGTAATAAGGTTACAGTAATTAATACATTCAAAATCCAACCAAATGTGTATATACACATATATATCCATGTAGGAAGGAAAAAAACCTAGGTAACGGTTACTGAACTTTTTAAAAGAGTAATGATAATGGTAAGTAAAACTCATCAAGCTTCTAATTCAAACCTTGAGTACTTGCACTACTAGAAAAGGAAAACAAAACAAAACAAAGAAAAGAAAGAGATGTTACCGTTCACGAAAAAAGACTTCGAAGAAGCTGACGAATTTTCCTTTATATTAAAATGAGAGGGTAAGGAGAGGGCAAGGAGAACCACAGCAGCAGCACACCCACAATATGACACAAAATGAGTTAGCAACAGGTACATTAGCAACAACTACTACTTAAGACAACAAAAGAATCTCTAAATAAGTTCTTGCAAACACATTCTCAAGACAACAAAACAAACTCAGTAGAAGCTTTCTTATTGTACAGCTGTACTTTCTGATGAATTTATGGTCTAATATATCAACCAAGAAGCAACAGGTTAATTGGTTGATATTATACCATAGATTCCCTCACAGTCCATCATCAAACTAGTAAAACTAAAATTCCCAATCATACATTCTTAATTACAACTGAGATTTGAATAGGCTGAACAAACATAAATTAAACACAGTTCAACCAAATAATCAAACAGAGACAAGATTAAATGAAATGGAGAAAACGAAATAGAGAGATCGAGTGCTTACCAGCGACGAGATGAAATCTGCAAACTAGGGAGAACCACAACAGCAACACACCCACACACAGTTCTTTTCTCTGAAATCAAATCAGAAAAGAAAAGGAGAGATTGAGAAACACAGTTCAAATCAAATCAGAAAACAAAACATAGTTATTTTCTCTGAAATCAAATCAAAACACAGTTCAAATCATCAGTGTATCACTCCTAAAAAGCTTTGGAATCAAGCCCAAAACAGAAAAATCTGTAAACCCTATAATCAAGCCCAAAACAGAAAAACCCTTAAACCCTTGAAAATCAAAAATCAACACCAAATTTCTCACATGCTCAAGAATCAGTTTGCATGTTCTATTTTCTAAAGGGACTGAAAGACTAGGCAATGAAAAATAGTAATCGAAACCCTAAATACAAAAATGGCTTCTTGAGAAAATCAACAAACCCTAAACCCTAAATACACAAATCCACCAATCCAATCAACAGAGGAAAATTTGTTAAAAAAAATTGTTTTGAGAGATAGAGTGAGAGAGAGAGAACGAACCAATACAGAGAGAGCGAGAGAGAACCGAGTGAGAGAGACCGAGAGCCAAGTTGCTTCTCTACAAGCTTCGTGAGTGGAAGAGGGAGAAACGACGCTGTGTGTAGTGAACCATCAGAAATGGCGTTGTGCGTAGTGAGAGAGAACCGCGCACGTTTCGGCGGTGGTAAACAGTGAAGGGTATGGAAAGAGAATGGAGAGGGAAAGAGAATGGAGAGGGAAAGGTAAAGAGGGAAAACATAGTGGGAACATGACTTTTCGTGAAGTCCTGTAGAAACTTAGCGTCGATGAGGCCGACGCTACCAATATTATTAATTAAAATAAACATTTAGCGTTTGCTGGATCTAGATTAGCGTCCGCCATGACCAACGCTAATGTCAGGTAATAAATTCGTGGGTTTGCGTGGGTCAAGCCCACTCTAATCTGACGCTATTAGCATGGGTGTCGTGGCCGACGCTAAAACGCCATTTTCTAGTAGTGCAGAACGCGCAAAACCACAAGTGATGAAAAGATGTTCGACAGACTCGCGATAGGAATTACAAAACGAACAACCAACTTCTAGCTCGGAGTGGATGACGTTCCTGTGCAACAGCTGCTCACGCACTGGTAAGGAATCTAACAGTAACCTCCACCTGAAGACTACAACGTTCGAAGGGACAATAGATTTCCATAGTCCCACTGACAAGTGTTGATGGTTCGAAATGTTGGAAGATATGTCACTACAAGACAGCTGATGATAAAAAGATTTTACCGTGAAACTCTTGGAAGTATCATGTGGCCATAGCCATGCGTCTTTCCTTCCTCTAGTCGACTTAACTGACTGTAAAATGCTGTCCAAAATTTGGCCTTCAGCAACCCGAACCGAATCCGTGTGATGCTGCCACGGTGTAGACCACGCCCAAACTTCACCATTCCAAGCACCCAAATCAGCCACCAAGAGCTGCTGATGCCCTTCCCCATCACATAACAGCGGAAAAGCTTTGAATAAAGGCTCTATGCCTAGCCATTGATCCTTCCAAAAATTAATGGAGGTTCCGTCACCAAGCCCCCTTTTAATACACCACGCGAACCTTCGCCGTTCCTCAAGAGTGTCATCCAAATTTACCAAGTCTCTCCACCAAATTGCTCCCGAGTTCCGGCTAGATATACCTTCAGCCGAGTTATGAACAAAAGTAGTAGCATAGTCCCCATAACGATGTCTCAACAAACGGCTCCAGCAGACATTAGTATCCGTCAAAGCCCGCCATTTCCACTTAGATAACAAAGAAATATTGAATAACTCGAGATTTTTAATACCAAGACCGCCATCCTTTTTTGCTTTGCAAACTTTATCCCAAGAAACCCAACACATTCCCTTGTCTCCTTCTTTGATACCCCAGAGGAAATCCCTTTGAATTTTGATCATCTTCTTAATCACCACTTTCGGAGCTTTATAGAATGATAGCATGTATAGAGGGATGCTATTCAAGACAGAGTTGATGAGAGCAACCCGACCACCGAGCAACAAGAAACGACCCTTCCACAAAGCCAAACGTTTTCTAAGCGCAGCAAGAACGGGGCTCCAAGTAACTTCCCGTCTAGGATTTACACCAATCGGAATACTCAAAAACTTGAACGGTAAAGCTTCCGTTATACAATAAATGAAGACGCTAGCTCTTTCCAAAAAATCATCCGGGGTGTTGATGCCAATTAACTCACTCTTATGGAAATTAACCTTCAAACCGGACACTAATTCGAAAGCACGAAGTAAAGACTTTATACTCCAAAGATTTTCCCACGTGACCTTGCCCAACAACATTGTGTCATCCGTGAATTGTAGAATAGAAAACCGTACCTCATTAGAAATGGTAAAGTCTTGAAAGGAACCAATCTCCACCGCTTTGCGCATTAATCCCGAGAATCATTCGGCAACGATTAGAAAGAGGAAAGGTGACAAAGGGTCCCCTTGCCTCAACCCCCTATGTGCTTTGAAGTCGTGAGTAGGGCTACCATTCACAAGAACCGACATGGAGCTATTGCACACACAAGATTTTATCCACGAAATCCATCTTTGGGGGAAACCCATACGCTGTAACATGTAGACCAAGAAGTCCCAAGAGATGGAGTCATAAGCTTTCTCAAAATCTACCTTAAACAACAAGCACTCTTCCTTACCCCTCTTTTCAAAATCCACCACTTCGTTAACAATAGCGACCCCGTCAATGATTTGTCTTCCCCCTATGAAAGCTGATTGGTGGTTGGAGATTATGCTAACACTACCAGAATTTCGTGCATTTCCGGCGGGCAATTTCCGGCGGATTTAATCCGCCGGTATATTACCGGCGGATTCTGGCACGTTACCGGCGGTGTGGATCCCCCAGTATATTACCGGCGAATTTGACAAGGTTACCGGCGGATTTTATTCCGACTGTTAAAATACCGGCGGATTTGGTATATTTACCGGTGGATATATTTTACGCAGAAATTTAAAAGCCAATGCGCTGGTAAATGCCATTACCGGCGGATATTTCCGCCGTTTTTTAAAAAAAAATTCAAAAATCCGCCGGTAATATACGCCATATCCGCCGGTAAAAAGTGCGCCAAAAATCCGTCGGTAACGCCTTGTACCGGCGGATATCATTTAAATTTTTAAAAAAAACAATCCGCCGGTAAGCTAATTTTATCCGCCGGTACCTTCTGCCCGTTGGGAACTACCCGTTGGGATCCGCCGGTATACTTATAATCCGCCGGTAAGCATCATTTCCGGCGGATTTTCGAAACTATCCGTTGCGCGCCTTTCCCCTATATATTCCCACCCCTCCTCACTTCTTCTTCACTCACTCTTCACTCTCTACTCTGAAATCTCTCTCTTTTCTCCTAAATCTCTCTTTTTTTTTTCCTAAATCTCACTCTTTTCTCCCAAATCTCTCACTATTTTCTTCTCAATATCTTTCGATTCACTCTTTTTGAAATCAGTTTTGTTTAAGGTATGTTTTTTAACTAAATTTTGATTGTTTTAGTTAATATTTAATTTTTAAATATGTGTTGTCTAATATTGTTTTTGTTGTTATTTGTTTTGCAGTTGATTGGAGTTGCCACTTTGGAGTTGTTAATTTGGAGTTTAGTCACTGCATTACCGGTTAGTTAACAAATTTATTCGTTATTAAATATATTTGTTGGTGTTATTATAAATTATAAGTTTTTTACAAAAATAAAATAAATTTTATTTATTCTGTAATAATTAAATTATGTTTACACTATTTGTATAATAATAATTATCTCAAAATTTTGAGATTTTTAAAATACGAATTATTTTATTTATTAGTTAAAAACCGAAAAATTATTAGTTATTTTGTAGTAAAATTAAATACAAATTATTTTAATGTTATTTGATGTTATTAGCCGAAATTTTTCATGAAAATAAGATAAATTTTATTCATGGAAATTATTGATGTTATAGAAATTATTTGAAAATAAAATAAATTAAATTGTAATAATTGTTTGTTATTTGCATTTTTTGTAAAAAAATAAATTTTTTAGTAAAATAAAATGTTACTAAAAATATATTATCATTTATATATATATTTGGTCAAATATAAAATATCCATACTAATGTGTATTATTCTAATACACATTATATATGTTGTGTTGTGTATGTTATATTTAAGGAACGTACCCAAAAAAATGGATCGTAGTTGGATGTATGATAGAATATATCCTGGAAGAACTGGGTTGAAACGACGTTTTGTACAAGGAGTCGAAGAATTTGTTCTTTTTGCTAAGCGTCAAAAAGAATTTGAGCGACAAGGTGGAATTAGATGTTCTTGCTCCATATGTGTTTTTCGATCTATAAAAAAGGAAGCTGATATTCGACTTCATTTGTACAATAATGGGTTTAAGCCAGATTATTGGATATGGACCCGTCATGGCGAGGTAGCAGCTGGAGTTCCTGCGGTTGATAATGTTCCTGTCCAAGCTGTAGATCAAGGTCGTCTCGCGTCAAGTCCAGTCGTAGCTTCCACATCAAGTAGTAATCCAACGATTACTGGATATCAACCGCCGTTTGATGTATATCAGGGGATGATATCTGATGCTGTCGGTGTAAATTTGGATTTCGAAGAACCACAATATGATGCTGAAGAAGTTCCAAACGAGGAAGCTCAGAGGTTTTATAGTTTTTTGAGTGAGACAAATAAACTGTTATTTGAAGGATCTACAGACTCTAAGTTATCAATGTGTGTTCAATTGTTGGGTCTTAAGTCTCAATTTAACGTTGTGGAATTGTGCATTGTCGTGACCGGGATCCCGACGTAGACGGCCCAAAAATCGATATTTCAGGGAGTCGCCACCCAATTTATTAAATAGGGAAAATTGAGAAAAACCTATCTTAAAATTAATGGTCTGCGTAAACCAGGTTGGATTCGGGAGTCGGTTATGCATAGGGAAGGGCGAAAACTTAATTCCACTACACCCCTAGTACATCCGTCCTAAGACAGTTACCCTAAATCTGATTGTGCAAATATAAATTACGAATTTATTTGTTTTACCCAAAAATAAAATAGTAGAGAATAATAAGGGCTAATTTAGAAAAGTTTAATTTTGACTTGACGGGGAAGCCCCGCTCCTACGTATCCTCCGGTGCAATGAGGAGCTCAAAAGTCACGTAGTTCTTCCTGAAAAATTTTGTTGGTTGATGTTTTTTAATATAGGGGTTTTAGGATTATTGAGCTGTACAGCTCATCCGTCCTAGAACGCTGACTAACCCGTCTGTACAGTCGGCTTAGTCCCCTATTTTCAGAAAATAGAGTTTTTGGAGTTTTGGAAAATGATTTTATGTGTGTTGGTTTGATTTTATTTGAATAGGGATTTTAGGACTCTTGAACCGTACGGTTCATTTATCCTAGAATACTGACTAACCCGTCTGTACAGTCGGCTTAGTCCCCTATTTTTGAAAAATGGAGTTTTTGATTTATGGAAAGAAATATGTTTGTGTTTATTTTGATTTAGAAATTGTTTGTTTTAAATAGGGATTTTAGGACATGATCCGTAACGGTTCATTAGTAACCTAAAAAGCTGACTAACCCGACTGTACAGTCAATTTAGTCCCCTATTTAATTTTTTTTGAAAATGAAATATTTATCTATTTGTTTTTTTAGGTTTTTTGTAAAAGGAAATAATAAAAACGAAAACAGAGGGTGCAATAGTAAAATGGGGTGCAGTTTGCAAAAAGGGAGTTGTATTATTGTTTGCTTGAATGCAAAAGTATTAAGCTCCTTTGTGTCCTAGAGGGGTCCCTTTGGGAATAGATCTAAGGCTTTTTCTAGCAAGTGAACCTCTCAAAGGTAGCTCTATAGAGTCCTAAATAAGGTTCCTAGAGCCAACGACCCCAATTAAGAACACTGATCAACAACAATAGGCAAGCTATTAGGAGTGCCAGCATTCTCAAGAGGGACCAAACTCTAGGTGAGACTTTCGTGACCACCCAACAGGACGCACATCCAGTAGGCCATCACTACGCAGTCTCGTTCTAACTTAGGTTATTCTCCAGTCCGGGTACAAGACTATTCTCACGTGTGTGCAGAAGTGTGATAGTGGGTGTGTAGGAGCAAAATGTTAAATATACCCCCTAGTTGCAAAACAAACAAACACATATACAGAAAATAATAGTCTTCTACCCTAGGGTTTATATCAAGCATAAAATAAAGATATACAAAAAAAAACTAAAGAAATAAATAAATAATCAATAAATATGTACATAAATAAATAAATAAATAAATAAATAAACAAATAGATATAAATAAATAAATAAATACAAAACTAACCTCAAGTTGATGAACGCCGAACCGGACCGAGCAGTCTGACCAGGTCAACTGCGAACCGGACTGCTTTGAGAACCGAAAAACCGATTCAAAAAAATTACAAACTAATCAAAAACAGACTTTTAGTGTCTGGACCGCAAAGGCTGGCCCAAAAGATCACTTAATCTGCCAATGACTCCCCCCCTCCAAACCTTCACCTCTCAACCTCTTTTATAGTCAATTTCTATAGGGTTGTTGTTTCTTGCAAGCAATGTGGGACTTAAAACAAGATAGAGAAAACAATTCCCACTTAGAGAACACAATTCCCGTTTTTTTCAAACCTATCACTGTAAAAGCGCGATTCCGGATTCGTTAACCGTTGGATCGTCTTTGTTTTTTGACAGTAGGTTCGTGAGACATATATCTTCACTTTCACCGTTCGGATCGTCAAAACGAGGTCTGAGGAGAGAGAAATCGCCTTTGCAATAGCTGCAGTTTTTGGTCCGTTTTTCTCAAACCTCTCACCGTAAAGGTGCGATTCCGGATTCGTTAACCGTTGGATCATCTTCGTTTTTTGGACACCAGGTTCGTGAGACATCCCTCTTCACTTTTACCGTTCGGATCGTCGAAACGAGGTATGAGGAGAGAGAAATTGCCTTCGCAAAAGTAGGAAAAAAACAACCCCCGAAAATACCCAAAAAGCGACTACTTTTTTTGTAATAATAATTTTTATTATTGCACCTCCCTTTTTTTATTTTATTTTGTAATTTGTATTATTTCATATCTACTTTATTTTTTTATTTTCGTTTAAAGATATTGCAACAAGAAAAATAAATTAAATTTACTTTGTAATTTTTTGAATTAGCATATATTTTTTAATTTTTGTTTAACCACTAAAAAAAGTAATAATAACGCAAAATTAGTAAATTAGCGCAAAATGACCTATTCGAGGGATTAGGAATCAAATATACGCGAAAAACGTATTTTTGTGATTTTTTGAAAAAGTAAACAATGTACCGGTTAAAATTGGGTGTTCACAGTTGCCCCTCTGTGCTTACTTTCTTACGAGATAATACATAAAACTATGTTTTCTTGTTTTATCAAAGTAAGGAATAAGTACAGATATGAACCTCAATTTTAATCGGTGAAATATGCACAATTGTCTTTTGACTGTTAAAGTTAAATGGGTAACAAGAAATACAAGCAGTGCCAGAGCTGAATCGATAGCACGAAGTTTCAAAACAATGTCAGGGCGAAACTAGTAGCATGAAAATCAAAGACAATGTCAGGGCGAGACTAGTAGCATGAAAATTAAAGACAATGCCAGGGCAAGACCGATAGCATGAAAATTAAAGCAGTGTCAGGGCTGAACCGTTAGCACGAAATTTAAAAGACAATGCCAGGGTCGAACCGTTAGCAAGAAATTTAAAAAGACAAATGCCAGGGCTGAACCGTTAGCATGAATAGTAAAGCTGTGCCAGGGCTAAACCGTTAGCACGAAATTTAAACGACAATGCCAGGGCTGAACCGTTAGCAAGAAATTTAAAAAGACAAATGCCAGGGCTGAACCGTTAGCATGAAAAGTAAAGCAGTGCCAGGGCTGAACCGTTAGCACGAAATTTAAAAGACAATGCCAGGGCTGAACCGTTAGCAAGAAATTTAAAAAGACAAATGCCAGGGCTGAACCGTTAGCATGAATGGTAAAGCTGTGCCAGGGCTAAACCGTTAGCACGGAATTTAAACGACAATGCCAGGGCTGAACCGTTAGCAAGAAATTTAAAAAGACAAATGTCAGGGCTGAACCGTTAGCATGAAAAGTAAAGCAGTGCCAGGGCTGAACCGTTAGCACGAAATTTAAAAGACAATGCCAGGGCTGAACCGTTAGCAAGAAATTTAAAAAGACAAATGCCAGGGCTGAACCGTTAGCATGAAAGGTAAAGCAGTGCCAGGGTTGAACCGTTAGCACGAAATATAAAAGACAATGCCAGGGCTGAACCGTTAGCATGAAAGGTAAAGGCGTGCTAGGGCTAAACCGTTAGCACGAAATTTAAAAGACAATGCCAGGGCTGAACCGTTAGCATGAAAAGTAAAGCAGTGCCAGGGCTGAACCGTTAGCACGAAATTTAAAAGGCAATGCCAGGGCTGAACCGTCGGCATGAAAGAATGTTCCAGGGCTGAACCGATAGCACGAGGATGAGAAGGGAAATGCCAGGGCTGAACCGTTGGCATGAGAAGTAAATCAGTGTCAATGCACGTCTTGCTTTGGAGGACTCTTTTTTTATTACTTTATTTGCAAAGTACTGAACACAAATGTATGATTCTAATCATGAAGTGGAATGCATGGATGGACATGAAATGTATGCAAACTATGACATGAAATGCATGAATTATGCATGATCTTGAGTTGAAATTAAGATGCACTTGTCTTGAAAGCTGGATTCACTGAGAATTCTTTCTTTTTGTGCAGGCTTTATTTGAAACCAGTCAAGCTTGTCCTCATATGGAAGTTTATCCTCAACACAGCTAACTTGCTTAGGCCCTTTTTCTCTTTTTATGACCACTTCTCTCCTTTCAAGCAAATCACCCTCAAATTTGACCTTCTCTCTCTTCTTTTTTTGATTGTCATTAGCTCTCTAAATCACATTACTGATTCCAAGTTGACTATTTTGGAAACATTACTTAATGAGCATGCATGGATTCACAGGTATTTAAGAGCTGGAACTTTTTGGGTTTGGATTTTTGGTTTGAAAGTGGGGGGTATTTTGGAGGGAAAACATAGGGAAGACAAAGGCAACACAGGATGGTAGGGAAAAAAGGTATTATGGCAACCTCGAGTTTATTGGGGATTCCATTTACTTGAGGTGCCTGACTTGCTGGGAATTGGCTGGGTATTGGAAACAAATTTTACCATAGGGGAGACTTCCAGAGGTAGCAAGCAAAATCTAACTCACGGTTATGCAAACACTTTTGCCCCGGTGTTAGTAGAAGGTATTGCCCCAAGAGAAGGCCACACGGGTGTACCAAACAAAGTTTGACTCATGAAAGGACCTGCAAAGATTTTGCTTCAAACAGCTCAGGTGTGGAAAAGAAAGTTTTGACTCATGACGGGTCTTACACAGGTTTTGCCCCAGTACTGGTGAAAGTTGTTGCTCACAAGAGTGCACTGGTGTGGCAAACTTGACGGATGTAAGGTATGGTAAGGATTTTGCCTCATTCTGGTAAAAGACATTGCCCCGAGAGAATACTACCTGATGTAACAAGAAACATTTGACTCTTAAAGGTCTTACGAAACTTGCCCCAGTGTGGGGTTTTCTCGAGACTCTCAAGCTTATCCTTCACAAAGTTGCCCAAATGTACACTATTGTGTGGCCCAAGTAGAAGAAATTTCCCAGTGAACTACATAAGCTTCTCATTGTAAGTCTCATTCCCCTTTTATGCCCTAATTTTTGCCTAGACTGCCTTTGCAGGTTTTCAGTCTAGCGGGCTTTATTTTTCTTTTATTCTCCCTAATTTTGCCTAGACCGCCCTTTCGGGTTTTCAATCTAGCGGGATTTTTTTTTCCTTTTTTATTAGAGCAAAGAATAATTTAAAAGAAGCAAATGATTTATCTCAAAATTAACATTAAGAAAATGAAAACGATCATTCATCAATCAGAGTGGGATTTTGGAGGCTTGTAATGTGACTATGGGTTATGGGTTATGAAAGAAAGACGATTAGAATGCTCAAGGAAACGTCTTACGGGCATGAGTTATGGGCTATGGAAGAAAGATGGTTAGAAGGTTCAAAAAACGGGCATGAGTAACAGGTTATCGGGATGGATTGATTCGGAGGCTTAAAGGAATGCTTTACAGGCATGGATTATGGGTTATGGAAAGGAAATGAGTAGAAGGTTCAAAGAAATGTTTTGCGAGTATGGGTTACATGCTATGGGAGACAAATGAATAGAGGGCTCAAAGAAAGGTTTTAGGTTATGGGTTATGGGAATGGATCAAGGATCTTTAGTGCATTCAGCTTTCTATTGTGTTCCCCAGACCTCATATCATTCACTTTTTTTTTTGATTTTTATTACTTTTTTTTTCACCCCCTCTGCTTTTTGATCACTCTTTCTTTTGTGCCCTAATTTTTGCCAAGACTGACAATACTTGCTTTCAGTCTTGCGGGCTTTATTCATTTTTCTCTTTTTCTTTTCTTTTGAACTTTTTCCACCATCTCTATAACTTTGGAAAACTGAATGCACTAAATTCTATTATAGTGTCGATCCTTGTCCAGGGTTTAGTGAAGGGACGTTACAGGCTCAAAGGGGATGGTAAGGGATATATTTTGTTTGGGATAGAGAAAGACGACCACTCTTCATTTGAAATCATGATTCCACGTTTGCAAAATTTTAATTTTGAAATAACATCTACTCTTTTACACATTCTTTGCTCTTCATTTCTTTTGATTTTTTTTTGTTTTTTTTTTTTGCTTTTTTTTTTTTTTTGGGAAATGGACATTTGATATCCGATATTCGCTCACCGGTTCATCCCTGAATGACGCAGCTAAAAGGGCTTTAAGAATTATCACTTGAGGCAAGAACTCAAAAGGGGTCGGTGTTTTAAGGGGACACGAGGAGAAAGGATGGAGATGGGTTTTTAAATCCATGCAAATTCATTAGCATAAAACTTCAACTAAGTCAACTTGGTTTCGAACTACATAATTAAAGAAGTGCTAATGACAATCATCTTTTTCCTTCTCTTTTTGAGCAAAACATAATTACCAACCTTATGTCCCCCTTTTTTCCAATATGCCCGAGTATTGTGCCCCATGATATCTTTCCTCTCACATTATTTCTCTACACCTCTAATGATTAATCTTCCCAACAAGTCTCAAGCGAATGATCCAATTCCACGAGTCTAAGCTTGATTGGAACATAAGCACAAAAATTTCAAACTCCTTTTTATTTATTTTCTTAAAGAAAAATTTATGAGAAGGAGTCAAAGAGACCAATATGTTATGAATGCATGGTATGTATGCAAGCATTCACCCTAAAATGCAACATGTGTTGTTTTGTAATGGCTTTTTTTTTGTAATCCTTTTCATGCAAGAAATGAAATGCAAATTTTTTTTCCCCCATTTGAAGGGAAATGCTATGAGGATTGACAAATGATAATGTGCTTTGTTTTATTCACTCACGAAAGTATGCATAACAAGCAAAGATTTTTATATACATGAAAAGAGAAAAAAAATGAAATATGGAGAAATTTTATGATGAATGATTTTTGACAAATGAGAATGATGATGCACTACCCGCAAAAAAAACAAATTTTCCTAAGGACTTATGCAAAGAAAAAAACAAATTCTATTTTTTTTTGAAATGCACTTGTATTTTACAATGCAACATGCTTTTTTTCTTATGCTTTTTATGCATGAAATGTAATGCAAATTTTATGTTGTTTATGCATGAAATGCAATATGATTTTTAATTTTATAGAAAAAAAAGTGATTTTCTGAACCCAAAAGTTTGTTTATGGGGAAAAGTTTTTTTTTGGTATGAAAAATAAGGTAAGAGGTGGAGTAGCTCTCTTTGTAACCTAAGTTGGTTGGCCCATGCTACTGGTCTTTGGACCCTATGGATCTATGGTTTTTCTATTCTGAATAGTCACTGGGTTAGCAGCTATAACCTAGGGAAATTTTAGGTCTCTAGAGTCAAGTACTCTTCTAGAAGTGTAAACACATCAGGATGTACATCCCAGATGTGGATACCCGCAGAGAAGAATCGTACTCTAGATGAGGAATTCATGGTAGCGACTAGGATGTACATCCAAAATGACTACCACTACACAGCCTCGTTCTAACTTATATTTTTTTAGGCTCAGGTGTAAGCCCAACTCTCAGTGTGTGCTCACAGTGTATGTGTGGTGTGTGAAGCGAGCATAGGAACACTAAAAAATAACAAAAACCCCAAATTGTACCTTATAATTACTTTGCACAAACAAATTAAAAAGGCTTGACTCTCATGTGTCCCCAGCGGAGTCGCCATCTGTCGTGACCGGGATCCCGACGTAGACGGCCCAAAAATCGATATTTCAGGGAGTCGCCACCCAATTTATTAAATAGGGAAAATTGAGAAAAACCTATCTTAAAATTAATGGTCTGCGTAAACCAGGTTGGATTCGGGAGTCGGTTATGCATAGGGAAGGGCGAAAACTTAATTCCACTACACCCCTAGTACATCCGTCCTAAGACAGTTACCCTAAATCTGATTGTGTAAATATAAATTACGAATTTATTTGTTTTACCCAAAAATAAAATAGTAGAGAATAATAAGGGCTAATTTAGAAAAGTTTAATTTTGACTTGACGGGGAAGCCCCGCTCCTACGTATCCTCCGGTGCAATGAGGAACTCAAAAGTCACGTAGTTCTTCCTGAAAAATTTTGTTGGTTGATGTTTTTTAATATAGGGGTTTTAGGATTATTGAGCTGTACAGCTCATCCGTCCTAGAACGCTGACTAACCCGTCTGTACAGTCGGCTTAGTCCCCTATTTTCAGAAAATAGAGTTTTTGGAGTTTTGGAAAATGATTTTATGTGTGTTGGTTTGATTTTATTTGAATAGGGATTTTAGGACTCTTGAACCGTACGGTTCATTTATCCTAGAATACTGACTAACCCGTCTGTACAGTCGGCTTAGTCCCCTATTTTCGAAAAATGGAGTTTTTGATTTATGGAAAGAAATATGTTTGTGTTTATTTTGATTTAGAAATTGTTTGTTTTAAATAGGGATTTTAGGACATGATCCGTAACGGTTCATTAGTAACCTAAAAAGCTGACTAACCCGACTGTACAGTCGATTTAGTCCCCTATTTAATTTTTTTTTGAAAATGAAATATTTATCTATTTGTTTTTTTAGGTTTTTTGTAAAAGGAAATAATAAAAACGAAAACAGAGGGTGCAATAGTAAAATGGGGTGCAGTTTGCAAAAAGGGAGTTGTATTATTGTTTGCTTGAATGCAAAAGTATTAAGCTCCTTTGTGTCCTAGAGGGGTCCCTTTGGGAATAGATCTAAGGCTTTTTCTATCAAGTGAACCTCTCAAAGATAGCTCTATAGAGTCCTAAATAAGGTTCCTAGAGCCAACGACCCCAATTAAGAACACTGATCAACAACAATAGGCAAGCTATTAGGAGTGCCAGCATTCTCAAGAGGGACCAAACTCTAGGTGAGACTTTCGTGACCACCCAACAGGACGCACATCCAGTAGGCCATCACTACGCAGTCTCGTTCTAACTTAGGTTATTCTCCAGTCCGGGTACAAGACTATTCTCACGTGTGTGCAGAAGTGTGATAGTGGGTATGTAGGAGCAAAATGTTAAATATACCCCCTAGTTGCAAAACAAACAAACACATATACAGAAAATAATAGTCTTCTACCCTAGGGTTTATATCAAGCATAAAATAAAGATATACAAAAAAAAACTAAAGAAATAAATAAATAATCAATAAATATGTACATAAATAAATAAATAAATAAATAAACAAATAGATATAAATAAATAAATACAAAACTAACCTCAAGTTGATGAACGCCGAACCGGACCGAGCAGTCTGACCAGGTCAACTGCGAACCGGACTGCTTTGAGAACCGAAAAACCGATTCAAAAAAATTACAAACTAATCAAAAACAGACTTTTAGTGTCTGGACCGCAAAGGCTGGCCCAAAAGATCACTTAATCTGCCAATGACTCCCCCCCTCCAAACCTTCACCTCTCAACCTCTTTTATAGTCAATTTCTATAGGGTTGTTGTTTCTTGCAAGTAATGTGGGACTTAAAACAAGATAGAGAAAACAATTCCCACTTAGAGAACACAATTCCCGTTTTTTTCAAACCTATCACCGTAAAAGCGCGATTCCGGATTCGTTAACCGTTGGATCGTCTTTGTTTTTTGACAGTAGGTTCGTGAGACATATATCTTCACTTTCACCGTTCGGATCGTCAAAACGAGGTCTGAGGAGAGAGAAATCGCCTTCGCAATAGCTGCAGTTTTTGGTCCGTTTTTCTCAAATCTCTCACCGTAAAGGTGCGATTCCGGATTCGTTAACCGTTGGATCATCTTCGTTTTTTGGACACCAGGTTCGTGAGACATCCCTCTTCACTTTTACCGTTCGGATCGTCGAAACGAGGTCTGAGGAGAGAGAAATTGCCTTCGCAAAAGTAGGAAAAAAACAACCCCCGAAAATACCCAAAAAGCGACTACTTTTTTTGTAATAATAATTTTTATTATTGCACCTCCCTTTTTTTATTTTATTTTGTAATTTG
The DNA here is from genome assembly GCA_039519185.1 of Astragalus membranaceus. NCBI lineage: Eukaryota > Viridiplantae > Streptophyta > Magnoliopsida > Fabales > Fabaceae > Astragalus > Astragalus membranaceus. Next base: position 131,470,413 of record CM076847.1, on the reverse strand, counting down.
TATTATTTCATATCTACTTTATTTTTTTATTTTCGTTTAAATATATTGCAACAAGAAAAATAAATTAAATTTACTTTGTAATTTTTTGAATTAGCATATATTTTTTAATTTTTGTTTAACCACTAAAAAAAGTAATAATAACGCAAAATTAGTAAATTAGCGCAAAATGACCTATTCGAGGGATTAAGAATCAAATATACGCGAAAAACGTATTTTTGTGATTTTTTGAAAAAGTAAACAATGTACCGGTTAAAATTGGGTGTTCACATGCATGGAATACATGACAAAAATGATGTTGCATGCAACCCCTGTTAGAGGACTTTTGCCGCAGAGTTATTATGATGCTAAAAGATTGGTATCGAAGCAAAATCTATAAGAATTGATTGTTGTGTGTCTGGTTGCATGATCTATTATAACAATGAGTTTGGCATAAATGATGTAGAGTTGCTGCAATGCAAGTTTTGTCAAGAGCTGCGGTATCATGTCAGCAGGAAAGGGACAAGCAAAGGCAAACCAGTTCCAAGGAAAGCAATGTTCTATTTGTCGATTATACCAAGACTGAAGAGGATGTTCACTTCAATGGAAACTGCGGGTAAAATGACGTGGCACTATGAAAATAGAAATAATTCTGGTGAATTACGCCATCCATCTGATGGTGAAGCTTGGAAGCATTTTGATCGTGTTCATCCAGATTTTGCCAATGATCCACGCAATGTTCGACTTGGTTTATGCTCTGATGGTTTCACACCATATATTCAAGCGTCAGCAACACCGTATTCTTGTTGGCCAGTTATTGTTACCCCATACAACCTACCTCCTAAAATGTGTATGTCTAAACCGTACATGTTTTTAAATGCTATAATACCAGGGCCAACTAATCCAACAACTGGTATTGACATATATTTGCAACCTTTGATTGATGACCTAAAAAGGTTGTGGGATGGTGTTTTAACTTATGATGCAGCACGAAGACAAAATTTCATGATGAGGGCGGCTTTGATGTGGACAATTAATGACTTTCCTGCGTATGAAATGTTGTCTGGATGGGGGACACATGGTAAGATGGCGTGTCCAATTTGCATGGTTGACACAAAAGCTTTTACTCTTAAATATGGAGGAAAATCTTCATGGTTTGACTCACACCGTAGGTTTTTACCTACCGAGCATCCTTTTAGAAAGTCAAAATATGCATTCATCAAGGGGAATGTTGAAACAGGTGAACCTCCTCGTAGGCTGACACCAGAAGAAGTTTGGAACAGTGTCAAGGATATCCCTCCTGTGGAAGTGGTTGCTGGTGTTGTTTCTCGTCCAGATGGTTATGGACAATGGCATAATTTGACGAAAAAAAGTATTTTTTGGGAACTTCCATATTGGAAAGATAATCTATTGAGACACAATCTCGATGTAATGCATATTGAAAAGAATTTCTTTGATAACATATTTAACACTGTTATGAACGTGAAAGGTAAAACGAAAGACAATGAGAAGGCTAGGAAGGATGTGGATCATTACTGCAGGCGAAAGGGTTTGGTATTGGTTCAGCAAGCTCACGGCAGGACGCTGAAACCCAAAGGCAATTATACTTTATCTACGGAGCAAGCGAAGCAGTTTATCGGTGGATTTCTGAGTTGAAAATGCCAGATGGTTATTCTTCCAATTTAGCAAGATGTTCCGATGTGGATCATGGGAGGTTACATGGGATGAAAAGCCATGATTGTCATGTATTCATGGAGTGCTTACTTCCTATTGCCTTTAGTTCGTTGCCAACACACGTTTTGAACCCACTCATTGAAATAAGTTAATATTTTAAGAATTTGTGTTCTGCAATACTAAAAGTGGATGATCTTTCAAAAATGGAACAAGACATCCCATTTATCTTATGCAAGTTGGAGAGAATATTTTCGCCTGGTTTCTTTGATTCTATGGAGCATCTTTCTGTTCATCTCGCATATGAAGCTAAACTTGGCGGGCCTGTCCAATACAGATGGATGTATCCGTTTGAAAGGTCAGTTAAATATATATAACATTTATATTAATAATTAGATCGATGATTTATATATTAACAAATGATGGATATCATTTTCTAGGTTTATGGGTGATTCAAAAAATCAGTTAAGAATAAAGCTAGAGTTGAAGGATCGATATGTTCTTCTTACTTACACCGTGAAACAACTCATTTTTGTTCCTATTATTTCAAGAATGAATTTTCTCCTGCAAGTAGTCGAAATGACATGGAAGACGTTGAATGTCCAAGACATCATTTAGCTTTGTCAGTCTTTTGTCTACCTGGTCGTCCGTCTGGATAAGAGTCAATTCATTGGCTAACAGAAGAAGAGTTAAATTTAGCCCATGTTCATGTTATGATAAACTGTACCGAGGTCCAACCATTCATTGAGTATGTATTTCTCGACCTATCTCTTAATTAAATTGAATTACATAGTAGTTGTATATAACAATTAATTAATAATTTCTTATTAGGGAGTTCTTGTCATCAGAGGCAGTAAGTGAAGACCAATCTTCTGCTCATATTCATGCGCATTTTCCAATGTGGTTTAGGCAATGTGTGTATTCCCTCCCGCCAACTCCTACCAACCTACACTTGAGGATCTTATCTGACGGTCCTCGAAGATGTGTTAAAGAATGGCACACATATTTTGTCAATGGATACAAATTTCACACTAAGGAATGGACAGAGGGTAGAGAAACAGTCAATAGTGGAGTTTTCATGAAAGGTGTCACTGGGAGAGGCGAAGATGATTTCTATGGTGTGGTTGAACACATATATGAAATTGCGTACCCATATCTTAATTATAGTCCAAAGGTGGTTGTTTTTTTATTGTAATTGGTTCGATCCGTCCGCTCGAGGAACAAAGTTTAATCCAAAGACAAATACAGTGGACATTAAAATGAATAGTAGATATCGACTGTATGATCCGTTCGTCATTGCACAAAATGTGAGACAAGTCTATTATGTCTCTTATCCATCAACACGGACTGATCGGCGTGGTTGGTGTGTCGCAATTAAGACAAAACCAATAGGTCGAATTGAGACAAATGATGACACAGTCGAAGACGTGCCGTATTAAATGGATGAAATGTCCAATGTAAATGAGGTTATTGAAGTTGAACCCATTACTCGTTTATGTGATGAGCCAAACACTGGTGATGAAGTTAATGAACAAGAAGAAGATACAGATCATGAGGATGCAGTCGATCACGCCGGTGTATCAGGAATTCACTCATCTGATGATGATGGTGATTTCGAGAAAGAATGGGATTCTAATTAATTTGTTATGAAATAATTAATATTTAGATTTATCAGACTTTGATTCATGTATGTTAATGTTATTCATCATGTATATATGTTATTCATCATTTATGTTATTCATCATTTATGTTATTCATTATTTGTTATTTATCATGTAATATATATAGAGAGAGAGAAAGAGAGAGAGAGAGAGAGAGAGAGAGAGAGAGAGAGAGAGAGAGAGAGAGAGAGAGAGAGACGATATGTACAGTCATCATGACATCAGGATCAGATTCCGATCATGACCTACCTACTCCCCCACCGACTGGTTTTTTTAAGAAAATTGCTACTTCTTTACGTGGTCGTCGTCGTCGTGTAACTCGTGTCGTTGTTGATGGCAATTTTGCGGCTCTACCTACTACGGCTGATAGCAGCGGACCTAGTACACTGAGTCGTCCATTTGTGCCTCCAGCTGGTACTGTGACACCCCCGCCAGATGCGGACGGGATTACCAGGTATAATATTGAGAATGAGGTGGTTGAGGTTACATCTGACGGTCGTATAGTGGTGAAGGCTGTCGGCAAGCAGTGAGTATTAATTAAGTAATTTATTTATTAATGATATTTGTTTGATTTATAAATTATTACCTAAACAGTTATCTTTTTTATGTACAGATTTATTCCTGGGAGGATTGTGACTGGCACAATCACAGACATAATAAAAGCAAATTACACTAAACCGTGGAAGAATTGGACGGAGGTAAGAAAAGATCCGTCGTCTAAGATGTGGACTGCATTCAGGGTAAGTTTTTTTCCAATTACTTAATATTTAGTTTTTTTAATTTTGTTGAATTTATTAACTTGTTTTTACTAACTAGTAAATTTGTTTAAATAGGAAAAATTTACATGGAGAAGCGATACAATGAGAGAAGTT